>JAWPHD010017379.1:0-44865 GCA_037043455.1 Cyrtodaria siliqua | reverse complement strand
CACCCAATCATTCTAACATCAAAATAATAAATCTGGGCGAGCGAGCAAGCCTCTGGAAAAGACCCACCCTCCCCCATTTGTACTGCATTTATTTTTTTTACTTTTGACTTTTTCATTTCTGAAAAATAGGCGTCAACCCGGCACGGTTTACGAAGAGCTACACAATGTCATCATTAATATACTGAAAAAATAAACAAGTGTGCCAACTTCTACATCACTATCCATTGAAACATTGAAACACGATATTTTCACAATGATCTGACTAAAAGTAAATCATAAAACTGAAAGTAAATGATGACGTAAATTTTATGACGTCGAACTTAAACTGGATTTCCCCGATAACGTCATCGCTGTCATTAAGACCGGTTTTCCTGGATATATATATATATATATATATATATATATATATTTATAAAAATTCACGTTGATGTGAAATTCAAGATTGCCTCCAAAGCTAAAAATAGTTTTTAGAAAACAAGTTTGTAGCGACTACTTCTTGAAAGATGCAAGTGATATTGATATGAGTTTTTTTTTAAATGATCAGATGCTGGTTCTTGTCGAAAATCGTTTTGATTGGACAATAAACATGACTGCTAGGGCAATCTTTGTTTACATAGAATTATATAGGAAAAATATTAGCGACTACTCTCTCAAACTGATTGACGGATGTTCGTGAAACTTCAGAAAAATGTTGCTTTTGATGCCTAGTTGATCCTAGCAAAATTTCAGGTCATCCTGGAATTCAAGATGGCCACCACGGCTAAAAATATATTTTTAAAAAACAAGTTTGTATCGACTACTTCTTGAAAACTATAACTGATATTGGTATGGGACTTCTTCTAAAATGATCAGCATGACATGATGTTATTCCTAGGGGAAAATCATTTTGATTCGATATTAAACATGGCTGCCAGTGACCAGCTTTGTAAACAGAGAGTTATATAGGAAATACTTGTAGCTACTACTCCTCTGAAACTACTTGAAGGGTTTTCATAAAACATATCTTGTTGGGATGTATAGACTTTGATCCTCCGCGACAAATACACTACACAGTTAATCCTTTGAAAGAGTTATTTGATACTATAGATTTTAGTCTTGTTTTAGATTTCCTTAAAGAAATCAGACTTTATAAATCAATATAATATTTTCCTATATATATTAACTTGTTTACAAGCCCGTTGGTGGACATTTGTTGATTTACATATATACATAGTTTATATTGCTACTATATCATCTCCTATTTGTAGATAGTTTTATCTTTATACGTTTACATTATTTTTAATTACTACTTCATTCTTTCACGATTCATCGCTTTTTACGCACAGTAATGCCTATTTATTTGTCGACCTGCCATAAAACACCATTCATTCATTCATTCATTCATTCATTCATTCATAAAACTTAACAGAAAATTTCAGGTCGGCCAAAAATTCAAGATGGCTGCCATTACTAAAAATACATTTTTAAAAAAACAAATTTGTAGCGACTACTTCTTGAAAACTATAAGTGATATGGATATGGGACTTTTTCTTAAATGATCAGCATGACATGATATCGTTCCTTGTTGAACATTATTTTGATTTATTATTAAACATGGCTGCCAGCGGCGATCTCGGTTTACATAGATATAGTTATATAGTGAAAAATACTCCTCTGAAACTACCGGACAGATTTTCATGAAACTTCACAGGAATGCTGACCTAGCTTATCAAAACCTATCACTAGAGCTTCAGGGTCATTGACTTCTTGTTATTGATATAACCTGTCACTTTTACGTCTGCCTAACGTTTATTTCTGTTTTCGTATATGGAAAATCATATTTTCGGCGGGATTGTGTTACTTGTCGTTCACTTTTGCCTTTGCCTGAGATCAATCGCTTTTTGCATTGTTCGCCACAAAGAGGGTGCGAACTATATTTGTGATACATGGACGAGGAAGTTGGTATAGTTACATGAGCGGTGCATTTGGTAAAGTTACATGGGCGATGAATTTGGTAAGGTTACATGGGCGGTGAATTTGGTAATTTGGTAAAGTTGCACGGGCGATGCATTTGGTAAAATTACACGGCCGGTGAATTTGGTAAAGTTACACGGGCGTTGAATTTGGTAAGGTTACATGGCCGGTGAATTTGGTAAAGTTGCACGGGAGGTGCATTTGGTAAAATTACACTGCCGGTGAATTTGGTAAAGTTACATGGGTGTTGAATTTGGTAACGTTACATGGGCGGTGAATTTAGTAAGATTACATGGATGGTGAATTTGGTAAAGTTACATGGGCGGAGAAGTTGGTAAAGTTACATGGGTTGAAAAGTTGGTAAAGTTACATGGACGGAGATGTTGGTAAAGTTACATGGGTTGAGAAGTTGGTAAAGTTACATCGACGACGAAGTTGGTAAAGTTACATGGACGGAGATGTTGGTAAAGTTACATGGACGGAGAAGTTCATAAACTACATGGACGGAGAAGGTGGTAAAGTTACATGGACGGAGTTGATAAATTACATTATTTTTAATTATATTACTCACATATCGTAACTGGTCTTGTTCTATACAATAGCTTCAACAAATGGTAGTTAGTGTTTGAATTATCATGTTTCTTTATTTATTTTTATTTTTTCTCTACTTAACATACTACATTTTTCTCTCTCTCGGCAGCTATTTAATGATTTCAGAATTTGGAAATCATGAGAAAACATGCGCAGATTATTATATGTTCAAATTCGAATGTACACGCCTTAGTATAATAAAGAACTCGATTTTATAAGTACTGGTTTAAAACCAATTTAGTGATGGTTCGTTTTGTTTCGTTGAATGCTGTTAAGAAACTTGTATCAGCTGGCTCGGCATTCGTATTGCTGTTTAAATGCGTTTGCACGCGATAATGAGTATGGATATTCATTTAAAAAATGAAAAACATTTCATACAACAGCTTTTAACTGCTCTCATTGATACGTTCTAATTTTCCACATTATGGTAGTTTACTTTGTATCTAGTCGTTTTATTAATGTTACGGTAATAGGGTATTACATTGTTAGACGAAATATTACTTGTTTTGGCAAAGGATGACGAGTGTCTGCGATTAGTAACTCTTTCCATGTAATATTGCAGCCAATACTCTTTTAATCGCTATGAAGTGTTTATTAGTGTCCATTGCTATTTGGCGTGAAACGATGGAAGTTATGGCGTAGAAAGTAAATATAAAAGTCGAACAGGAAATATAGCATTCAATATCAATAGGGCTACCGCATTTGACCGATCAATGACCAAAACGTGGAAGCCATAAAAAATATCAGGGCGATTTGTTTTAGGTTTTCTTACATTCCATTAGTTTAAAAAAAAGCAGTAAAAAACTGCCAGTTTTGTTCACAGACACTACATCGTGATCAGAGAGATATTTGATGGCGTTTTTATTTAATCAGTAGGCGTGTTTCCGTTTCTTCACAGTTTAAATTAGCTAGTTACCAAAGTGTAACATCTACTTGCCAGCATTCACTATAAAAAAATAAAGCACGATTAACTTAAGACGCTTTCCAATAATTCAAAATAATCTTGATAGATGACTCACTTAACAGCGCAATATCATACCATTACTTATTCAATAAAATAATACGAATACGGAAAGAGCAATTACCGAAGAAGGCATATTATCTAGAATGAATGATGGATAGACAGCGTGCACTATCCTAAGAGCATGGTATACATAGTCAATACATAATAGCAGGCCTAGTTTCCTATGGAGAAAAATAAGGTACTATGGAGAAAACTAACAGGCACAGGTCCTAAGGGGTTATGTAACAGCCTCAAGGTCACTATTACCCTAGTGTCAACCCAATTAAACGGAACCGTGTAACGAAATCTCCATATCCTCTAGCAAACAAGGCAAATGTAGGTTTTGGGTTAGTTAGTGATTTTGATATAATCAATGGCCGCCGTGGCGTTTAAGTAAGATATAATTAACAGACGCATTGTCGAACATGTCCAATATCTTTAAGGTACGACTATTCTTAATTACAAAATGTGTTTATGACTTAAGTTATTGCATACAAAAGCATATTTACTTCCAATGGGTCATGTGTTTATTCGATAAACTTGTTCAAATATGTTTTATTTTCTCTTTAGCTGCAACTACTATGGTTGTTCAGTACGATTCTGGATACATCCTGAGATGTTTATTATTTCGTATGTGTTTCTTAAGTTAGTTTCTCTGGATGTGGACTTCATTGTTAGAGAATTCCTTTTGATGGAATGGAATTTTGTGACACTGTCTTGTCTATTTGGGCGCTGAAGACAGGATAATAGCGAGGATTGTGCGCATATACAATCGATTCAAGCTAACCAGTAGGCCTGATTGCCTGCTGACCGTTCCAAGTCGGTAACCCTGTCTTCACCACCCTTTCTGTTGTTTTTTGTCTATTTCATTGTATTATCAAGTCCTTGTTTGCAGTACAGTGCGGACCTACGATGCCATTGCGTTCGGACGCTGCGGTTTCTATAGGACCCTATATCTCATTTTTTATAAAAATTTGAGTTAAGGGCAATACAAAGATAATGCACATGTTGATTTTTTCCTTCATTTATCAAATAATCATTGATTTTGCAAATGTTTCTATTGGGAGGATCCCTTATTGTACAGTATAACATAGGGTAATTATGGTAAAGTATAGGAACCTGTACAATATATGTATTACTATGACATACCAGAGTATCTTGTTTCTCTCGATGTTGACTTTATTATTGGGGATTTTTGTTGATGAGATGATATTTTATTAACACTGTAATATAGTTTGAGCAATACAGACAGGAGTGTCGTGAGGTTGTGTGCACATACAATCGATTTCAGCTAAACAGTCGGTCGTATTGCCTTCTGACCATTCCAAATCAGTAACACTAAATATATACTGAGCAAAAATAAAAAATAACTCTTTTTCTTTCCCTTAGAACAGAACACCGATTGTGTAGGTAGCAACATTTAATTATCAAAATCATCAAATTAATTCCCTTTAAGGTTTCCATAGCATCCATAAAAGAGTATTGCTAGGCAAAATTTGAAACTGTTTAAAGGAATATTTAGTACTCAGTGAAGTGTGTTTAAAAACATCAAACATTGTTTAATTAAAGCACTGCTCAAACTGTCCTATCCCCTCAAAAACTGGCCTATGGGAAATACTAGCAAAAAAGGGGGTACTTTTTTTTTTTGCTGAGTGTAGATAAAAACATCGAACATGAAAAGCAGCATTCGAGGACGACAATCAACCACAAACACACACAGAAACAAAGAACAAATTTACAGATGAATGAAATGCCAAATAAGACATCACAAACACAAAAGGGAAAATAGGGCTACCGCATTGGAACGGTCAGTGGCAAAAAAGGCCGCTGGGGGATTAAACCAGGTTCTAGGGTGCACCAAACCTCACACTTGCCCTACTGTTAACCCTATAAAACGGGACAGTGTAAATAAAGAAATCCCCGCCATGAACTATTCTCTAACCAACAAGGCAGCATTGATAGGCGATATAAGTAAAACACAAAGATGCTCGTGTATATATACATACGAAAAGAAAATAGCATAGAAAGCCACAAAGAAGGTACTCAATGACTTGGCTGAAGCCAGAACAACAAGAGAATAAACCATTGAGGGCACGACAAGACAATACTGCAGACAAACATCAAACGTCGCCGTCCTTTTGGGCTTTAGGTAGACGTCATCAAAGGGTCCGCGGCCTGTCCGGTCATCGCACAATTAAAGAGGAAAGCATAGTGGCGAACTGCAAAAGGGTCCACCACCAAGCATGCAGTGCGTTGCAAAATGATAGGTTTATAACCTCTTTTGATAAACATGTTACCAAGTTTAACAAAGATAGTATGAAAGTGATCATGAGCAAGTATCTTACGAAGTTTGTAAATCACGTCACCATAGAAGTCAGGTTGCGATAGTCCTTGTCGCAGAAGAGTTCCTAAATTACCTTTATATTTGGAAAGGAGATCAGGGTTACGATAATAAAATGTTGCAAAGGTTTTACGAAGTTTATGGTAACGGTAACCCTGATGGAGTAGCTTTTTATTTATACAAAGATTACGAATATTGAAGTCATTAATTCGTATACAAGCTCTAGAAAAACGAATAAGTTGAGACACAAAGACCCCATATGAAGTTGCTCGGGGAACATCCCCATCTAAATGAGGATAATTCACATGATTAACAATATCAAAATTAAAATCATTTGTCTTGTCATATATTTTGCTAATTCTTTCAACATTTTCAATGCAGAGATGTAAATCAAGAAAAGAAGCGTTAGTATCAGAAATATTAGCTTTGTTAAGTTGAAGTTCTTTAGTTCTTATATATGATTAACCATAGTAGAAAGGAAAGGGTTGTCCATGTTTAATATGTCATCCAGATACCGGGAGGTGTCATTAAAGGTCTCAATAACATATTCCTGGGTATCTGGTGAAAGACTCAACATGAAATCTCTTTCGTAGCAATATAAAAACAAATCTGGGACAAGCGGTGCACAGTACGTACCCATAGGGATACCAACAATTTTTCTAAAAACGGTCGTTCCATACCTGACGAAAATATTATCTAATAGGAAGATGAGTGTTTCACAAACTTCTTGGTAAGTTCACATAGCGTAATTAGCCTTACTAAACAGTTGTTAGTAAAAAACGCTTTAATATTATTACAGGCCAAAAATGTAGTATTTTCCCTAGAGAATGTGTTTTGAATAAGAGCAATAATCTTGTCTTTCATAAGGTGATGTGGTATAAACTTGACGTTTACTGCAAATTGTATCAAGAACGTCTCCTGAATTTGTTATAGATGAAAAAAATAATCCCAGAGTTTTCATAACTTTTATCACAAGATTGTTAAACGTGATCTTTAACGGCGGTAAGACAAGAAGTTAACAGTTTGGAGATATTTGTGGTGGTGCAGGTACTAGAATTCGAAATAAAGCGGGCCTTATACGGATTTATATGTAATTTAGAAATCCAGTACATAGTTGGCAGTTTGTTCTGCTTTTCGTCTATCCCAGCCTATAAAAAAGTGCACCGAGTGGAAACAACATCATCCTCAGTAGTATGAACTGGAGTATACGAATTAGTGCTGACGTAATGAGAGCCGCTTGTCAGAGGCATCTGCTAAACCCAGTGCCTATTTACTCCCACTGCTACATGTACAGGTATGCTCGCTCATCTATATAGACGGTGCATAGAATTACCGGAATCCACCTATTTACCGGAATCTACCTGAATCCACCATAGAATTACCGGAATCGACTTTTTAATTACCGGAATCCACTATTTATGATCTAAATTGGCGTAAATGTATAGTTAATTAGGTAATATATTAATTAATATGTGTTTTTGTGACATTAATTATCGAAAGATACCGGAATATGACCTGAGAATGACCGAAATAGACTATATTATAAAAAATGTATTAGCGAAAAATACCGGAATACACCAGATAATTTGCCTCACAGAAGTAAATATTCTTACCATTACACTGGGAATTGATGTTATTAGTATTAAACTAAATGCATAAGCTATTGTTTTATTATTAATGTAAATACTGATTTATTAAAGGGACACTTGAAAATCTTACAAATTGAGAACCTGTGTATTAAATCTTGTCGCGTTTAGCACGTGCCGTTGTTATTACAGCACGTGTTATAAGTACGGCCGTATGCCTCTGCATGCTTTGTATATTACATCATCATGTCACTTATTTTCCGCTATAAATGTTTTAAGATATGACACTTATTAATTCTTCTTTTTTTAATGCAGGGGCGTAAATCACTGTTACAAGTATATATACATCTTTCTCATTTTACACATTCTACTCAAAGTTCTCAAAGTTGTCAAGTTCTCAAAATTATATAAACAAAACAACAACAATCAAAGCGTTACTGTAGTCTTTGGTGTATATATAACACATCTTCAATTAATAGCATAATGTAAAGACAATTGTTAATGGGAACAAATAATCAGCTGCTAATTATAAAATTACTATCAAACTGTTAATTGCTTGTTCACACAAGGAGCTATTAAAACATCCTGCTCACACTTAAAGGTGTCGGTGTCCTTCGTAAAGTAATTAAAAAAAATGAAATAATTTACTTCATTCTTGATTTTATAATCGACTTTTGCATCTAATATTGTTAGTTTGACACAAAATTAGAAAATATTGAATAACATTTTTCAGTACATAAAAATAATAAATCTATTTGTTGTTTCTAATTTATCAATTCCTATTATCATTAATTTATATATAAATTATATTGCATGACGAATTCGACAGGCTACTGCAGTTTCATCCAGACTACGTCTTTGTCAACGTCGGCGGTAACGACATAGATTCGAATTCACCAGCACCAGACATTTTCAATAGGATTATTGACATAGTTCTTAGATTGAAGGCTGCTGGTGTAAAATGGGTGTTTGTCGCTGTATTGCCGAGCGAGGAAATGTCAGAACCACAACTGTCGCACATTTCAATCAATTGCGACGAAGTGTTAATAAGAGGCTGCGGGTTATGTTGCAGGAAGAACATCTCAAAATTGTCAATAACCAAGGCCCTTTTAACAATATCAATAAAATTATACTGTATTTATTTATATGACACATGTAAAAGAGGTAAAAAACTAAGGCAAACAACATCATCATCCGTAAATGAAATTTTATTAGCAATTTATTTGTTAGCAATATTCATAAAATACAAAAAAAAACTAATAAATATATAAAAAACAACATACGTTATAAAGTATATATCATTATTAGTACATTATATTTAGTCTTCTAATACTGTTACTAATGTATTCTATCAATATTTTATAATATATCAATTATAAAAAGTGGATTCCGGTAATTTAGGTAGATTCCGGTAATTAGGTGGATTCCGGTAATTCTATGCACCCCTATATAGAGGTGTATATGTCATAAAATGGATCCAGTTGAAAGCGAACATATAATGATTTAAAACTGTGTGATAGAATGATAAAATAATCCAATATGAAATAGGTTAAACCTATAGGACGAGCACAGTTCATGTCTGATTATGCAGTATGTGCAAGTCTACCTGTAAGTGTATGAATCGTGACATACCACCTCCACCCCAACACATTTCAATTCCTTCCTAGACAGATATGACATGGACTGAACTTCGAAATGATATCTAGTCATGATCAAGTCTGAATCGACAACGGCTGAATCACCCACCGTCATGAAAGCTAGACAAATGTGCAGCCGAATCGGGACTAATCGATCGTACTATCATACAGTAAAAAGCAACATGAATTTTTGCTAGGATCAACTTCATGGGCAACATTTCTGTAAAGTTTCATGAAAATCCGTTAAGTAGTTTCAGAAGAGTAGTCGCTACAAATATAAGTTTACAGACAGACGACGGACGCCGCACCACGGCATAAGCAGAGATCAGTCGAGCTAAAAATCATTGAGTTTGACAGATAGTTATTTTATTCATTTACTGAATTGTGGCATTCATTGGATTCTAATTAATATTTTGGTATGTTTGGATACAGTTATAACATATTCACTCACCATGGCGAGCAGACAAATGGAATTGTCCTGTCCTGGATCATTACAGCTGGTATGGGATGTTGGAACCAGCATCTTTAATCCATCATATGAGCAAAGATGAATTGGGACTTTACGGCGCACCAACACAAGAAAGGTTATATGGCGCCAAACAGGGATGAACATACCAGGCTCATCCTCCATTTACATCTAGATAAAATATGGAAATTGGACCTAGAACCTTTTAGCAAAGATGAGATGTCACTACAGAATAACACTCCTCAAGAAGAGAAAGTGTCTTTATCCTACGTATATATTTAAATGGTTTTCTATGACTTGACATGTACATTTTTTCTGTCAGGCATTTAAAACCTGCATTGGATAATTACACAAACATCATTTACATGTGACTGCAACATTAACATATCTGGACTGCTGTGAAATGTATTTAGATAAAGAGCAAAGACGATGTCAACTACAAAACAGCTGTATCACAGTAAAAAAAAGAAATATATATCTTTGTATGTTTAAACAATTGTGTGTGACTGATAGTATTCTGTCAGCTTTGGATGGCGGTTCACATCTGAAAGCACTGAAGTCGTTGGATAATCCCAATTATAAATTTAAAGAGCCACATGGGAATCTTGTTTTTTTATTATATAATATATACTTTTTCCATATATATGCAATTCTTCAATCATTTATATTAATCAAATTGACTTTGTTTTTGTATATTACTAACTATTAGTGATATTGCAGCAATATTATATGTAAACCTTTGGTTGCCAATTAAAACTGAACATTTAATTAAATTTTATGTCAGACGCGAATTGATTAATGCTAAGCAGCTTCAAGATTGCCTTGTGTTAAACACAGTTAATTTATACGGTGGTAACATTGCTCAGGGGATTACAGAAAATATAGAATGCCATTATGGTAATATGTTATACCATTTTTTTTTCTTTCATTTTTGCATAAAATGGTTGAGGTTTGCTCTGTTGAGAAATAAAATCAGTTTTTGTAGTGTTTTTATATGTTTAAGCAATTTAATAATTTGATCTAAGAAGGCCCCAACATAGTATGTGTTTGTAATTGTTAGTTAATACTTACGATTGTCATGAAAGTCTGTTCTGTCTTCTATGTGATGGGAAATCCATGGGCAGATGTAAGTGATGAAATACATGATTGTAGAAATAACATGCTTATCCCAAATCACTATCCAATTGCAAATGCAGAACTTAAATACACACTTGCAAGATGGATAGTTTCATGTGATAGCAAAAGGTCATGACTATGTCCCATTTCCTTTATGGTCTGGCACAAATGCTAGCTGCAGACTGCTGTTATCACCTTATGAGTATATGTCCTGGTTTCTTGCTATACTTAACTAGGGTATGCAGATGCTAAAATATAAAATACATAGCAAGTATAGGTACATGTACATTATCACTGTGTAGCATGTACATTATGACTGTGTAGGAGGTATAATGAAGAATGAGTTATTTCTATTTCTGTCTACTGACACTGAACACAATCAATTTCAATTTAATGTCATGGCAGCCTCATTTCCGAAGAAGGTTTTGTTAGCTTTTTGTATCACTGATTAACACAGACCTTCAGTGAGATCTTTAATGTGCATATAGAGTAACCTGTTTCTACAATACACTGATCGATACATGATTACCTGCATACATAAAAGGTCTACATTACTTTATTATTTTAAAAGGTACTAGTATGCCATATACATTGCTTTGGCATAACTGTAACTACCCATAGACTGCAATAGCTACCTCAATACAATATCGGCAGCCGATTATACTGAACACAGCTACATGTTAGATAACTGAATCCTAACCATATGTCTTCCATAGCTCAGTAGGTATAGTGCAAGTATTATGCTGACAAAAAGTCGCCCCAACTACAACATCATCCGTGTTATTATTTACTGGTCCTTTGGGATAATCAGGCCCATTCTGCGTAGCTTTAAAGTAGAATATCGCTTTAGTCGGTGCTAGGAGGCGTGAGAGGTGTTGCATATTATAATTACCTCTCACGAACAGACTCAATAAAACTGAGTATGCAACTTTTCTCTCTTGTTTGTGTTTGTTGCTTCCAAGGGATCACCTTTTCAGTACTTACTTACATGTAGAGATGCATAGTGTTACGTTGAATAAACCACATTAAATATTGTGTCATTAACAGAAAGCAATAACATTCATTTAAAAATAATTATTCTGTCATTCAATCCATCAAAATATCTGCCATGACAGTAAAATTGACCGTAATTTAAACTGAATGTACCCATATTGGTGTTTTAAACTGAGATAGCACTAAAAGATGATTCATAGCTATACATATATATATTCAATACAGGAAGACGAAAGTGTACCAATAGTTCGTATAATGGCACACTTTTCAAATATATTTTATGGTGTAAGCTCAGAACCCCTAGTTGGACATTCTGTAACTAATACATGTTGTATCTCCTATTGATATCATTGAGCATGAATGTCGGTTTATTTTGCTTGTAAAATATTTTGTCAAGAAGTCTGTCTCCTCCCACAAATAAATCAAACAAACTTACTTTCTTCTATTTTTATTTCTGAAACTGAAACGTTTCTACGACAATGTATCCAACAATATCAAATATGGGCCATGTAAAAAGGTGGTGGGGTAGAAAATATCATAACACTGACATAGCTTCCTTATTGTTAGGCCCATAGACATCAGATCGGTTTTAAATCAAAGAACAGACAATATGCTGTTCAGCAAACCACGTTAAAAGAGAAAGAGACGCCTATTTTAGTTTCCATTGACGATAAAGCATGTTGTTGACACCTACCTGCAGATTCGACCCGCTATCACACCTTTGGATGTTTGGTGCAAATATCTTATTTAAAGCATTATTTACTGAAAAAGTATGGCATTCAGATAAAATATACCTTAGCGCATCGATCCCTCACCTCGGTCACAGTTATTATAGCATACTTTTGAAAATAATTGACATCGGATAGGACTACGTTCTTCGATTTTATTATACAAAATAATCACTTGCGGTAATGCGGAATAACCAATAGCGGTAATGCGGTGCGGAGGTAGACAAAAGCCATATTTTGCTGTGATGCGTCTTAGTATAGAGGCCTATCGTCAGTTGTGACGTAGCCGGTGTATGTATAGAATGCACAATTTTATACTAAAATCCTCAACGGATTTTTTCCTATTTTGATTATAGATACACATTCCCAATTCACCTCAAATCCATTTAAGCTGATTGCTTTGACTTTTGCATTCTAGTCTTGCTTAACAGGACTGTTGACTCACTACGTCAGTTTGTAATAAAATAATTTGTGACGTTCATTTCAGGTGAACCATTTGAATAATAATTTGTTTCTTTGAATTAAGTACTAGATTTACAAGTCGCTCCAGAAGTGCAACATTAATAAAACGTTACATCATGCAGCGTAAATTATGGTATTTAACTCACATCACAGAAAAAGGCTTCTGAACGACGAACATCAAATTGATCAACATATTTAATGCCAGACCTTTTCATCAATCATTTTATTCATCTAGCCAAAGAACTCCTAGTAATTGTATTAAATGGTTTCCCCAGTAGACAAGTAGACAACAGAGAGTGTTTGTATTGGCCCTTTATGAAAGTGTTGACAAGGAAAACACTTATTTTCAACCTTAGTTTTTGATTATTTGTGGCTGTATGTAAATCCTGGTTAAGATTAATGCTTATTTCTGAGTTTTGGCATGCGTTCGCGATGTAATTAATTCTAAAATTAGATATTTCTATAGTGTTACTTGTGTGATGCGTCTGGGCAGCGAGTGACAAGATTTATCATTGTTAATTAACAGGACTACTGACAATCTTCTATTTTCCGGCATAAAACTAAAATGCCATCTTGACATATGGTAATGAATGTTCATTTTTATTATTTTTCCACCCCAATATAGCTAGTGTTTGTCACATCGTATCCTAACGGAATCGAGCCTTCATACCGTTTAAGGGGGCGTCCGTGGCCGAGTGGTTAGAGTCTCTGACTTGCAATCACTTGCCCCTCACCGCTGTAGGTTCGATCCCTCAGGGGCCTAGGAATCTTTATGTGAGGAAGCTATCCATCTGGCTTGCGGAACGTCGGTGGTTCTACCCAGGTGCCCGCCCGTGCACGAAAATTGCCCGGAGGGGCACCTGGGGTCTTCCTCCACCATTGGAAGCTGGAAAGTCGCCATATGACCTTAGCTGTTGGTGCGACTATAAAATCCAATTCATACCGTTTAAAATGACAAATAAAGCGAATAAACATTCTCCCATACGTTTTGTTTTACAGTACGTATTTGATTTCAAAATGTTTTGTTGTTATGAAAAATCTCTTGTTTTCAATCGGATGCTTGATGAGTATGCCCTTTTTCTTGTTCAGCAAGTCCTGTTTCAGATTCTATATATTTCCCAAACAGTGGATTAAATGTATACACATGTGACCTTACATATTTGTAGCCATAATTGTGATGATGATTTCGTCCACGATTGCACATATAATTAAATAGAGTTTAATTAACATTGTTGAAGTGATACGGGAAATAATTCCCGAGTGAGAATGATTCTTGCGATATAGAAACGAGTGCGTTTTCTCACGAGTTTCTATATCTCAAGAATATTTCTCACGAGTGAATTATTTTCCGTATCACGACAAAAATGTTAATTAAACTATATAATATATATTCTGTGATGAATTTCTTTCCAATCGTCTTTTGACACAAGTATTCCTTCTTCTGTCACTCCTTTGGCAACAGAGCGGAGTAATATCATGACGTCAATTCGTGATGTAATATCGTGACGTCTATCGTTTAGCTCATAACATTTGGCTACTGTGCTACCTTGCACACTAGGCGAGATAGCACAGTAGAGGAAGGGATATGTTATAGATTTCCTCAAACTGGAAATTTTCTATAATTCATCACAGAATATATAATATACTGCGTTTCCTTGTAATCATTTCTCTAAGATTTATCTTGACAGTTAGAAAGCCCCATGTCGCGTTATTTAAAGATGGATTCTGGTTGAATCCTTAGGTACAGTTATTGTTTCTTCTTCCTTGTAAAATGTACTACGGACCCGAGGTATGTTTTAGTACTTTGAGGATCCATGCATGAGTTGATCTAATCATTGTGCGCGAAGTTGGTGCAACTGGTTAAATTATCCTATTCCGTGAATATCAGATGATTTTATACCATCATGGTAATTGGATTAAACTTCATAATTTTATGTTTGTTTATAAAATTCTTGATATATTTAATGTATTGATATAATTTTTAAAAATATCAAATAATAATCTTTTACTTTTTTACCTTACAATTGGGCAAAAAACGTCTTAAATGACATGGCAGATGTAACAAGTTTAAAGCAAATATTAAACAAACGTTGTGATTATGTTAAATGACGGGACATTTTTGTTAGTTATTAATATATGAGGCAGCAAAAAAATATGGCAAACGATGACTTCGAATACATTGGGCAGAATTAAGTTTTATGTGAGAATGCCTAAATAAAATATGAATTTCAACGTTGAAGATTTATTAAACACTTTTTATTTTATATATCACTAAAAATGCATGAGAACACCGCTATCATAAAAAAATATACAGAATATTATTGTCAGTTCAACGGTCAATCTTACGTCACATCACATTCTGATGTTTTCATGCGAAGTCACACTTCGGAAAATATAGCATTTCAGCGTCCTCACGTTTACCGCGGGGTCGTAAACAGAAACAAAAAAAACAACTAACATAAGTGTTGATTCTGAACACAAAATATATACACATTGATCTTTTCGTTGATACCTTGATTGCCCATTTTCTCATTATTTTAATTGTTGTACACACTTTCCTAACACATGTTTGGTCCTTGGTCAGTTTCAAAGACAGATGCAGATGCCATTCTTTATAGGATACATTGTACGAACAATTCATCAAAAGGAACTGAGTGTTATTTCTAGTTTTCTAATACTTAAGGATTGTTTTTCATTTTTCTAACCCTTTTGTGTTTGTGATGTCGTTTGCATTTATCATTACTTTTGCCTTCTTGTTTGTCTGTTTGCGTGTTTGTTCTGTGATTTGTAGTTGACTGTCCTCCTTGAATGCTACTTCGTGGCTTCCAACGATGGGGCGTAGCTGGGCGATATTAAGTTATGATATTATATATATAAGATCATGGCGGGGATTTCTTTATTTACACTGTCCTGTTTTAATGGAATGAAAGTAGGGTAAGTGTGAGGTTTGGTGCACCCTAGAGCCGGTTTAAACCCCCCAGTGGCCTACTTTGCCACTGACCGTTCCAAGGCGGTAGCCCTATTGTCAACCCTTTTGTGTTTGTGATGTCGTTTGCATTTATTATTACTTTTGCCTTCTTGTTCGTCTGGTTGCGTGTTTGTTTCTGTGTTTTGTGGTTGACTGTCCTCCTTGAATGCTACTTTCCCTGTCCGATCTTTTTATATTTCTTTATCCAAGTATAACACGTCAATGATGGGTCACAAATTGTAAATGTGTTTTACATTTCGCGGATTAATTAATTTATATCAAATAGTGAAACATTGGTGTGTCTATTTTGTTCTTCAATGAGACACTCTATTCTATTTCTAAACTTCGTTCAGCGAGTGACTCGCCTCGGTATTTTTTTTGCCCTGTCCGATCTTTTTATATTTCTTTGTACTTTTGTAGCATATCAGGGCCTCTCCGTTTGTTCTAAAAACTAGAACACGTTGTTGTAACTGTTGTTACCGTGAGCGCGCAATGGATGAATTGCGCGTAAGGGCCGATGCGAAAACAGGATATGGATTTTAAACTAAACAAATTCTGCACTCGGGACAAAATATAGGAATGCTTTTATTTTGACAAATCACAGTCATATCCGAAATGGCAGGAATGTCCGTATCGTTACAAAGTATGTGATAATGTAAGTTAAATGATTGCAATAGAGCATCATCAGCTGCTGCAGTAGCAGCAGCAGCAGTAATATTAGTAGTAGTAGTAGTAGTTGTTGTAGTAGTATAATAGTAGTAGTAGACAGTATAGTTATTAATGTAAACTTTCAAAATAACAGATATAGCCAAAAGTAGTTAGGAATTCACATCGAAATATAAATACGAGTGCACCTTTTATACTAATTGTATCGGTCTGTACTCACCGTATGTAATCTTTCTATTTCTACCATTGAATCGGTGAAAATATACAAAATCAGGAAGATAAACGTCAACGAGCAGCAGAAAATCGATTTTTTAACAAATGGACGTCATTGCTACAGCTGAAAAGGTATATCAAGACTTTCTCACGTATTTTATCCGTTCATAAACCTACTAATTACTAGAAAATACAGTCTTAGTTAAGAGTGAATCAAACCTGACGGTGGTACTTCAATTTTTGGCGCCGAGTAGTCTTTTACTTACAAGTTCTCTAACATTTATTTACACGAAAAGACGCTTTTGCTACCAAAATATAACATTTTACCAGTTGTTTTCTGTTTTGTTTGTCTAAATTCTTCAGAATCACGTTTATTTTTAAAGGCCGGTGTACGGAATATTGCTTGCTGTCATTAAATATTTGTACGGCGTATTGCCACAAGTGTGTACGGCATATTGCATTGAAAATATCCGTATAATAATGGCATTTGCATGTACGTCAGTAGCAAAGGTCAAATACCAAATGACTATTGTGTAATTGGATAAGTTGGACAATACCTAAGGTAAAAAATACGGCATGCGAAAACGGGGTTGGCCTGGGTATGAATTAAAACCTTAATTTAGGCTTAAAATGCTTGCATATTGTAAAATTAAAAGATTTAATAGGTAATTTTAAACAGGTTATCACATTCTTTTGCATACACCGTTATACAAACATATACTACTACCTCCACACCGGTTTAATGGGTATTCTATTTTAAAGTCGCAAATTATTGGGATAAAATATTTCAAAGGCCAGCTGGTAACATACTGATAAAGGTGATCCGTTGGGAGCAACAAACACAATTAAGAGAATAAAGCAGCAGACTCGGTTTTATTGAGTCTGTTCATGAGAAGTAATGAAAACACTAGTGATTCGTAGTCGGGACGACATGTTACGGCCGCCACACAGCACTAAACAAATGCTAGTGTAAATGTCAATACATACCGAAAAGGGGGATCACTTGGAGAAACGAACACAAGCAACAAAGAAAAGTAGCACACTAGTTTTTACTGAGTATGTTAATGAAAAGTAATATAAAGTTCAACACCCCTTATGCCTCTAACACATATTGAAGGGGTATTCTGTTTTAAAGACAAAAGAGTATGATAATGGACCTTTGGAAACGGTCGAGCACGACATACGAAATATTGCAGTCTCGGTTTGATTGAGACTGTTTATGAGCGGTAGTGAAATATGATAGCTACCGCTCACGCCCTCTAGCCCCGATTGAACAGAACTCAATATTCATAAAAATCAACAGTACAGAATTGTAACCATCCCGAAGATGGCAAGCATATGACGGTGGATATAGCAATATTTGTATCTTTATTTCATCCCCTATATCTCGCGGCGTATGGTCCAGGATCTAATAAAATGGTATGCCCCGAAGAGTGAAATAAACAAAAAGGAATTTAGTTGGGAGCAGCGGTTATGAAGCCTGCGTATCACAAGTAACAGCCAAAATACTAAATTAAAAAGCAGACAACATATCCTATGAGTGGTTAAACAATACCCAGAGCCTTTTATCGGCCAGAGTAGTGGAACCACCGAATCGAAAATTAAGTAAGAAAACAAAAGAAATTGAAAATGTACCACCGATCACTAAATATAAGTATCGGGCTCAGCGATCTCCAAAGATCGAATGAACAGTACTGATTGCAAGCGCGGGGAGATGTTTTACTGCCGCCGCACTGCACAAGCAACGCCAATGTGCTATTAAAAAGAGTATGATAATGGACCTTTGGAAACGGCCGAGCACGACACATACGAAATATTGCAGTCTCGGGTTTTTTGAGACTGTTCATGAGCGTAGTGAAATATGTTAGCTACAGCTCACGCCCTCTAGCCCCGGGTTGAGCAGAACTCAATATTCATAAAAATCAACAGTACAGCATTTTAACCATCCCGAAGATGGCAAGCATATGGCGGTGGATATAGCAATATTTGTATCTCTTTATTTCATCCCCTATATACAGCGGCGTATGGTCCCAGGATCTAATAAAATTGTATGCCCCGAAGAGCGAAATAAACAAAAAGGAATTTAGTTGGGAGCAGCGGTTATGAAGCCTGCGTATCACAAGTAACAGCCATAAGACTAAATTAAAAAGCAGACAACATATCCTATGAGTGGTTAAACAATACCCAGAGCGTTTTATCGGCCAGAGTAGTGGAACCACCGAATCGAAAATTAAGTAAGAAAACAAAAGAAATTAAAAATGTACCGCCGATCACTAAATATAAGTATCGGGCTCAGCGATCTCCAAAGATCGAATGAATAACAGTACTGACTGCCGCCACACTTCACAAACGTTGGACTCGACAATCCCAAAAGACCAGTAAGTAATAACACTACTGATTTGAAGTCAGGCGACTTTTTACACAGCATTAAGCGAAATCTAGTGTCGATGTCAGTACATACTGAAAAAACTGTCCCTTGCAATCAACAAAGGCAAGCAGCAGACAAAGTTTAAAGATGAATGGCCACCCTTTTTGTAGTATCAACAGTTAACCAATTTAACTCCTTAAATTCTTGATAATCCCGGAGAGAAACATATTTGAAACCGCTACAAAGTTGTATGTAAAAATAAGTATTATTTGCATGACGTAGATACTTCTTTTACCACTGCGTGACTGCACGGGGAAATGAGGTAAATTTGGATTGTATAGCTGCACAACTATTGAAAGATAATTGATAAATACATTTACCTGTGGATTAATATATCTGTTCAAAGTTTTCAATGTCATCAAATAAAATCTGTTTCTCGCTTTTCACAGATATTGCAATTTGTGAATTGTCAATAAAAATTATCTATTATTTTTTATTGATTTCGATTTAAATGAACAGTGGAGCACTGTGGTCTAGTGGTAGAGCGTTGGACCCAATATCCAAAAGTAATGGGTTCGTTCCACGCCATAACCATATGTGTTGTGTCCCTGAGCAAGACACTTTATCTGCATTTCCTTAGTACTGGTTCTACCCAGGGAGAAATCGAGAGTGATTAAAATAAGTTCAGAGAGCTTTCGTTACAATCGATGTAAAAATAAATAGGTTTAAACTAAAATAAACATAAACATGTTCATGAAACAAAACATGGCTGGGGTAACTTTAACTGAGCTCCAATCCCAATCCCAAACCCCAGGACCTTCTTACAAATTTACTTTGAAGTCATACATATGGGGATCGACGATCCCAAAAGACTAGCCATTAATACCACTATGGATCCATAATTCATAGTATAGCTGAATGGAAATGATTTATAATAAATCAAATACGTGGATAACTAAATTAAGGTGACTTTCTATAGATGCATGCCTGTTACGGATACAGCATAATATTATTCCGCAGTATTACATTGAATACCCACTGTCTGATGTTATACGTTCCTTTGTAATCCCTACTCGTCTCAATGTTAAATCGGAACTAGTCTGAGGCACCGGTCTTTAATACAATTGATTGCACGTTAGACAGATACAATGTTATAGTTTATTACCATAATAAGCCTAGGGAAATAAGAATTTGTATAAATAAACGATTACTATGCAACATAAGAATATCTTTGTTTACGTTTGTCTGGTAGCAAATAATGTTGCACTTCAGATATTGATCAGATCGTTGTGCATGGAAACGAATTAAAAGAAATTGCACTATTGTTTGGGGCGCTTGTTTTAGCCGAAGAGTTTTTTGATTTTATAGACAAAATTCATCTAGTACCTAAGTAAGATGTATATCAGTGAAACAGATATTTTTAGTGGTAAATAAAATTACCTTACTTTTCAAAATCGGTTGAGAAATAAAAAAAAGATGCGCGAAAGCTGTTTTTGATGTACTGTTGATTTTTTATGAATATTGAGTTCTGCTCAACCCGGGACTAGAGGGCGTGAGCGGTAGCTAGCATATTTCACTACCGCTCATCAACTGTCTCAATCAAACCGAGACTGCAATATTTCGTATGTGTCGTGCTCGGCCGTTTCTAAAGGTCCATTATCATACTCTTTTTCAAAGCAAAATTCTGCTGAATGAAAAAATTGTTTTTTGCTTTTTTTTCAGAATATTTATCCAAAAATGACTTTAAACTGTTGGATATTCATTCATAAAGTAAGACGTCCCAAACGTTTTATAGCAAAATATAAAGGCTAAAAGTTATTTGAAATTTCTTAATTTTTTGCTGGCCCACCAACAAGGAATTTACATGGGAATATACCCATCAAAAATCATTTGGGCTGTAAAATATTGATTTCTCAACCGATTTTCGAAACAAAAGCCTGTTCTAATGATATATAGTTGATGTATGCATTTTTAAATTGCTCAAGCTACTGCAGAAACACCATTTACACAACTTTCATATGACGTTCTGACTATTGCCACCTACAATATTGGAGTATTAGCTTAATATCATAATATGAATCATGGTTATGTAAATTTTGATGCAACCAAACAGAGACTTTCTATCAGTTACGCTTATATGAAGTCTTAAATACAGTTTGTATACGCCCGTAGGGACGTATCATGTCGTGGCGTCGTCCACCCATCTATCTGTCTCTCCGTTAACTTTTAGCTAATGAAGTGAACACTTCCGCCCCCTGGTAGAATTTTGTAGACTTTATTTACTTTTTTGAAAGCCCATTATGTATGTAATATTTTGCAAATTGTCTGCCATCTGAGAGTAAATACGAATCCATGATGTGAACAGTGTTTCTTTCTTGTATTATCCGTCATATTGTGTTTGTTTCTAAATAATTTTCTATATTCCTCGTGTTACCAGCATTCTAGAAAAATGACCAATAAACTATTAATTAACGTTGTATTGCAATATTCCTTTAAAGTTCATTGTTGAAAAAACTGCCATGACAGTATGCTATTATGTTTTACCTCATGTAATACATGTTTAACATGACTTTCTGTTATCCATTCCGATCTTTGGAGATCTAATAGGGTTTTCTGTTGAAATAAGGAAAACGGATTTATGTTTTGACAGAGAGCCGGGGCGTTTGGTACTCTCAGTACTCTGACAAGGCTAAGCAGACGATTATGCACTCTTAATGTCTGTGAAGCTGGCCAATCACCAATTCGGGGACCAATATCCCTTGTCATGGATATCCCTCTAGGGAGGTATTGAAGACAGACGCATTTTTCTGCGAGAGAGTCAGGTCTAGTCACACAGTAGGTGCAGTAGACTACACAGTACTTGAGATTCGTGTATGTTACGCTGACGTCCAGGTCATTGGTATCAACATACCGTATCCACTCAGGTCAGTGTTTAGTTACTTACATCATTTATATTGCCCAATATGCGACAACATAGTTGTATCTACATATTACTATACATTTTCATACCAATCGTCCAATATGCATTAAAGCGCTTGTGCCTCCTTCTTCACATTTGCTTAACATATTACTTTATTTCAAGACAGTGATCATAACAATCGTCAGATATGCATTATAGCGCTTGTGCGTTCTTATGATGCGTTCTTATGATATTATTCCTTTTCAAGACAGTGATCTCTAATTGGAACAGTGTGCCGGATGTATAATATTACCTCTAATATCATTGTAGACTACGGTTGGAATAAATAAAACTGTTCCTCGTAGCATTGTATCAGATATCGCCAGTGAGACAGTGTGCTCACTTTAAATCGTACCTTGTACATGGGACAGTATGCCCTCTTTAAAAGTACCATATACATGGGACAGTGTGCCCTCTTCCAACAGTACCATATACATAGGACAGTGTGCCCTCTTCCAAAAGTACCATATACATGGGACGGTGTGCCCTCTTTCAAAAGTACCATATACATGGAACAGTGTACCCTCTTCCAAAAGTACCATATACATGGGACAGTGTGACCTCTTCCAAAAGTACCATACACATGGGGCAGTGTGACCTCTTCCAAATGTACCATATACATGGGACAGTACATGGTACAGTGTGCCCTCTTCCAACAGTACGTTATACATGGGACAGTGTGCCCTCTTCCAAAAGTACCATATACATGGGACAGTGTGCCCTCTTCCAAAAGTACCATATACATGGGACAGTGTGCCCTCTTCCAACAGTACCATATACATGGGACAGTGTGCCCTGTTCCAAAAGTACCATATACATGGGACAGTGTGCCCTCTTCCAAAAGTACCATATACATGGGGCAGTGTGCCCTCTTCCAAAAGTACCATAGACATGGGACAGTGTGCCCTCTTCCAAAAGTACCATACACATGGGACAGTGTGCCCTCTTCCAAAAGTACCATATACATGGGACAGTGTGCCCTCTTCCAAAACTACCATATACATGGGACAGTGTGCCCTCTTCCAACAGTACCATATACATGGGACAGTGTGCCCTCTTCCAACAGTACCATATACACGGGACAGTGTGCTCTCTTCCAACAGTACCATATACACGGGACAGTGTGCTCTCTTCCAAAAGTACCATATAGACGGGACAGTGTGCCCTCTTCCAAAAGTACCATATACACGGGACAGTGTGCCTTCTTCCAAAAGTATCATATACATGGGACAGTGTGCCCTCTTCCCAAAGTACCATATACATGGAACAGTGTGCCCTCTTCCAAGTACCATATACATGGGACAGTGTGCTCTTTTCCAAAAGTACGACATATAATGGAACAGTGTGCCCTCTTCCAAAAGTACCATATACATGGGACAGTGTGCCCTCTTTAAATAGTGTCTTCTATACAGGACAGTGCGCCAGCTTTAAATGCTCCTTAGCATTGAGGCGGTGACCACCTTGAGTATTATCTTAGAAGTAGGACAGTTTGCCTACCTTGAATAGTACCTTACATGTAGGACGTTGTGCTCACCGTGAATTGCTTTTATGAAATAGAACAGTGTCCACTGTGACATTGCTTTAGGAGTGGGGACGGTGAACCAGGTCATTTATCCAGGTAAAGTATTGGATAGTCACTGCGTGCACGTCATACTTCGGTGAACTGGTTGAAGTCGTTAAGTTACAATACCAAAACATAACAAACAAGACATTACGTCAATGTTCCAGACATCGTACATTTACGTACAGACACCGTACATGTACGTCCCAAATAACGTGGCTGTGTCCACATTTACAGTGATCAGTATTGTAATATCAAATAACAATGTACCTATTGTAATTGTTCTACATAGTATAATATTATATTAAATACATATAATTTAATTTCATACAGGCATTGAATATTGCTCGGAACTTTTTCCGGTTGTGATGCCTTAGTTGTGAAGCCTAAAAAAAAAAAAAAATTAAAATAAATAAAAAAAAAAAAGAAGAAAAAAAAAAAAAAGAAGCTTTTATACCTATATTTGAACTAGGATTCAATTATTAGTTAAGCTATTGCCACCTTATGGACTGATGGATCACAGTTCCTTGTCGTCCGATGAAAGGCATGCTCTATGCTTCACCTTAACCGGGAAATTCATTGTTGATTATATTTCCTGTTGAGTACAATACTTTTTCAGCATGACGCGGAATGAAACACAGTCGCCTTCTGGCAAGGAGGATTGCGGATTACACAGAGCTGCGGGAATCCCTCATGTCATCTCTGGATATCGTCCCATCACAGTACACTTCCACAAGAGCGCACATAAAAGGCGCGTGGAACTGTCTGACAAAGGCAAGGGACCCGCCAAGAAGAGGCAAATTGAGGACACAATACAACCCTCGTCCTCTGACACATCATCGTCGGATGACAACATACGTTACGCACTGGCGGAGGGTCAGTACAGTGAAATAAATTCAGATGGCAATGCCAGCGACGATGAGGACAGTGCTTCCAATGAGGACACCGGTGACCGGGAAAACGGTGAGAATCCGACACCTCTGACAAAGATAACAGAGGCAAATAAACACGCAACATATCTAAGCGAAGACCCCGTGACAGTGCCACTGCATTTAACACCAGAGGGAGTACTTCTCTAAAACAAAATGATAAATTCCTCACTTGCAATTTCAACCAGGAAGGCTTACAACACATATATTCAACGCTTCGAGGGGTTTTGCAACCAACAAAACCCGCCGAAGACAGTTTGCCCTGCGTCGGTCTCTACAATTCTGCTTTTTATTGCCTCTCTGTACAACATGTTTTGCAACATCAGCTATTTACAGTCATTTATCTGCAATTGCTTTCATGCTCAAACTAGCCAACAAACCAGACTCTACACAGAATTTCTTAGTTCAAAGAATTATAATGGGTTGCAAAATAGGATCAAGATCAGTAGACTCAAGCTTACCTATCCTCCTACCTGACCTTCGCAAATTGGTTAAAGCATGTACACACATTTTCTGTATTTATGACTGCATTATGTACCAGGCTATTTTCCTAACCGCTTTCCATAGATTTTTTCGATTACGTGAACTCCTTCCTTCCCGCTGTGCATTGTCAAACAAAGTCGTACAGTATAAAGATATTCAAATTACAAAAAGTTGCGTTTGCATAACTTTACATCATTTCAAATCTATAAGCGTTAAAATCTTTATTTCAAGTTCAAATCGCAAGTATTGCCCTGTTAAACACCTCAAACAATATAGGAGCATAAGAGGGAAACAAGCCGGGCCACTACTTGTCCGTAGAACAACACGCCCCTGATTAGAGCCTCGTTTTCAAATAACTTTTCCAAAGTACTCGCGTTTTCAAAATTGTCAACAAAGTCCTACAAACCTCATATTTTCCGAATTGGTGCTTGCACTCAAGCCATTATGTCGGGGATATCAGAAACAAAGATCATGGCCATGGGTCGATGGAAGTCTATAGCATACAGGAAATACATTCGAATCCCGTCATCTCATTACCACATTCAGGGCTTGCACTGGCTTATTTTTTCTTTGCGCAACTACTTTCGCCAAATGAAAAAAACAGCCAAATTGAAAACATTGGAGCCAAATAATGTCTTTATGGCACAAACTCGTTTCGTGAAGTTTTAGTTCACATGGTTTTCGACTTGAAATCATCAATTGTTTGGAGTAACTATAAACATGCTTTCTACCTAAAACAAACTAAAGTTCAAGATGGAGCTTGTAGTTACAGTCGGTGTCTAGTTCTATAGTAGAACGCATGTTGGAAAATCTGTAAACATTAAGCAATTTGAAGCGCATGTTACAAAAAAAAATAAAAAAATAGGTCCTTGAATGTTACATTTACTGTAACAATGTTCGACTTTTATATCTACTTTTAACGTGGTATATACAGTGTAAAACATTTGGAGTAATAGAAGCCTGCTAATTATTCAAAACACTATCGTAAGTTAGAGATGAAGCATTAGCTTCACCAGGTTTTGTTTGGAGTAACGTTCTTTACTTAGGGATCGCCGATCATGGCAAACTTCGACGCTGAAGTTTGTCGTAGCATAAAGTCATGCGCGAATCAGTTAAGGCAAACCCATAGCAGTATTTGCTATATAATTGTCCTTTTGAGTAGCATTGATGTTTTTGCTACATTTGTGACTATGCGAGGACGAATGGACGGAACATGGGGTATGTTCTTCTTAGATACGTCCTTTCTTTCTCTCAGTTCAAATTATTATGCATGGTGTGTGCGGGGGAACATGAGGTATGTTTCTCTCATATACATCACGTATATCATTATTTTACTCGTCTCTTTCTGGTATGCATCATGTACATACTTACTTCGTACTTGTTTTTTAGTATTTTTTAAGAGTTGTAGGCAACAATGAACTTGTCGCGACTTGTTCATCTTATATAGCATTGTAAATATGCGACGACTACTAGCGGAACATGGGGTATGTTCCCCTTAGATACGTCCTTGTGTTTCAGTTTTAATAAGATGATGTTTTGCTATACTACTTTATATGTTTTTGGATAACTATTTTGCCTTCAAACTGTTGTAATGTCGATGTTAAACTCTCTAAATTCTAAAGCAACAACTATTTAGTACGTAGTACTATGTAACTTTGTAAGCACTGCTTCTTTTTGTCAATTGTGCATATCACATTCAAGTCTCACTATTGCGTTTACGACAATTTAAGCATTACGATTAATAGTGTTGGTTGTTCCTTTCAACTTTGTTTCAAATTACATTGTATACACATCCGGATGGGCAGTTACTACCGGTTTAGGTAGTTTGTGCGTTTAGAATCAGCTTGGACTGGAAATGCTAAAGAAAGTCAGGGTGGTAGAAGATGCCTTTCTGGTCTGAGCGTAGATTCTTCCTACCTTCCCTCCTACGCAAAAAAAAAAGAAATAAATAAAAAATGAAAATGCTAGGTTTCAATTAGGGTTGGGGCAGCTGGCTCGCAGATTTCCTGGCTTTCTGGAGTTTTCCTGTAAATCACGATTCTACTCCCTAAGGATTGTGGTATGTTTTTGATGAGTATTTGCATGGAGATGTACAATTTATGATAATTTACTGCCTCTCAGTTCCCTTAGACATGGATTGTTGCTTATTACGTAGGCATTATTCTCCTTGTCTTCACTGCATCTGGTTTATTGTTTACTTTAGTTGATAACATGTTCAGTTATGACATATTAATCATTTTGTTTTATATAATGGCATCACATTGTCTATGAACAATTTAGCAAATGTGATCTAGCTGTGAATATTGTCATATCACCTTAGGAGCAATTGTACAATCACGAGGCTTTAGCAACTACAACGGCTGCCTCGTCAGGCACGTACGATATTTTCCTTACAAGTGCAGGTTCCCTTTGGTTGGACATTTTGTGTGTATTTATGTTTATCCAACTTATTGTCAATACCGTTTATAAAGTTGTATAACTTTGATATATGAGTTACACTTTCAATACAAAGTAAAATAAATTCCGTCTGACTTTCCAAGTAATTCAGACAAGTACAAAACTATACTATAGTTCTTAGTGCCTTGCTTTCCACTTTGACAATAATGAACTCAGGTTACCTGCACTTTGTATGGCCGAAAACGAAACATAAAATAGGGTTTTCTGTTGAAATAAGGAAAACGGATTTATGTTTTGACAGAGAGCCGGGGCGTTTGGTACTCTCAGTACTCTGACAAGGCTAAGCAGACGATTATGCACTCTTAATGTCTGTGAAGCTGGCCAATCACCAATTCGGGGACCAATATCCCTTGTCATGGATATCCCTCTAGGGAGGTATTGAAGACAGACGCCATTTTTCTGCGAGAGAGTCAGGTCTGTCAACCCTTTTTCCCTAACCTCCCCACCATCCACCTTCATTGTTTGCGTCTGTCGTTGCTTGCAAAAGCGGACATATACGTGCCTTCTGATACCTCAACGCCCTGTTTCTCTGTCTGCAAACGTCCTTGAAATGTATATCATTTTTCTTACCTAATCATTTAATTGTATCTTATGCTAGTCACGTGTGTGTATTTATGTTCATCCAACTTATTGTCAATACCGTTTATAAAGTTGTATAACTTTGATATATGAGTTACACTTTCAATACAAAGTAAAATAAATTCCGTCTGACTTTCCAAGTAATTCAGACAAGTACAAAACTATACTATAGTTCTTAGTGCCTTGCTTTCCACTTTGACAATAATGAACTCAAGTTACCTGCACTTTGTATGGCCGAAAACGAAACATAAATAGAGATATCGGTGGTACATTCTCAAATACTTTGTTTTCTTCCTTTAATTTAATAGTTGGTTTTACTTCTCCACCCTTTAAAGGCGCTGAGTATTTGTTAATGACCCTAAAGATATGTTGTATGCTTTAATTTTAAATTAGTATTTTGACTGTTACTTGTGAAAAGCAGACTTTAAACCCCCAGTGGCCTACTTTGCCACTGACCGTTCCAAGGCGGTAGCCCTATTGTCAACCCTTTTGTGTTTGTGATGTCGTTTGCATTTTTTATTACTTTTGCCTTTCTGTTTGTCTGTTTGCGTGTTTGTTTTTGTGTTTTGTGGTTGACTATCGTCCTTGAATGCTGCTTTAAATTTCCCTGTCCGATATTTTTTATCCTTCTTCATGACCTCTGCTACCACTAAATTTCATTTTGTTTTATTTTGCCAATTGTTTTCTCGTTCAGGGCAAAGGATTTTGTTATAAGCTGTGACCATACGCCGCTGGCCAAGGAATGGTACGAAAATACCACATTGAAGGTTCCATGATCACCGTCATATGCATACCATTTTCGGGATGCCTAAATTTCGTACTATGGACATTTTAAATATTGAGTCCTGGGCCTTAATTCATCAAACTGTTGAGCACAAGTATCAGACTCAGACTCAAAATCTCATTTATTTGCAAATCCTATCAACAAAAAAGTATGGGTACGAATTGTGTTTTTCAGACATTTTCCGTTAAATTATCTTTAAAATTACTCGTTTCTGTAAGTAAATATGGTAATTTGCTTGTAAAATTGTTTTTATTTGGAATTTAAAAAAATGAGATTTTGAGTCGAGTCCGATTCTTGTGCTCAAACGTTTGATGAATAATGAGTCCTGCTTAACTGCTTCAGTGGAGTGCGTGGTCCAGTGGTAGAGCGCCGAACTCCAGATCGAGAGGTCGTGGGTTCGATCCTCGCCGCGGCCACGTTATTTATCCTTGAGCAAGATAATGAATCCACATTGCTTAGTACTGGAAGCCATTGAGAGTGATTAATCTAAGTTGCAATAACTTGTTTCGCAATCGATATAAAATAAATATGTTTAAACTAAACTGCTTAACTCGGTGCTACATGGCGAGCAGCGAGCATTTTGCATTGCCGTTTATGAACAGTCGCAATAAAACAGAGACTGCAATACTTGTTATATTTACCGTATTCGGCGATTTCCAATGTTCAACTTTCATACTCTTTTGATCATGTATGTATGTAAGATGAGAACATTTAAATGTTTAAATCAATAAAATATCTATTGATCTTTCTTTAAATGTGTCGTTGCATGACGTCATTATTAAAACATAATTCAAAACTAGTCTTGTGGTACAGTGAGGATCTACGGTGCCATTGCGTTTGGGAGCTGTGATTTCTATAGAACCATTTTTTCATTGTTGTGTGCAAAAGTATTGTAAAACAGCGTTGGAAATATCAGTAGGCAATCTCTACTGACATCTAATTTTCCTTTTCTGAATTCTTAGATTGGTTTCACTGTATGTAGTTCCATCTATCTTCAATAAGACGAGTGTTCAACAGAACTGTTTACACACTACTCTGTTTCGTATAACCATATTTAGGTGCGACCTAATTGAACAAAGCAATCTTGGATGTAATCAATGTTCTTTCGTGTAATCATGGTAAGACAATTTTACAGTCGCCTTCCTCGAATGATTTACGAGGATGTTTGTAAATCCTTACATCTTTACGTTCTGTTTGGATAATATCTTTGCTTCTTTACGTTTTATATTACCATCGATAATCCTACGGCTAGAACTCAAGTCTCCATTTATATACTGAAAGGAAAAAGAAACGCATAATCAAATATCTCAACGTGTTTTGTACAAAAAGTGGCAACAACTAATTGCAGAAAGTACACTCTGTCATGTAATAGACTTTTAATCAAAGTATACATTGTTACATGAAATTCATAAATGTTGAAATTTCCCTTGAACAAGTCAAGCCATTTCAGTATTGTGTTTAATGTTAAGAGATTGCAATGTTTAAAGCTTAAGTTTGTTCACCTGCCTGAGCCAAATGCGCATTCTGTCGATAATGAAACGTTAAAGGGGTAACCATTGGTGGGTTCGGTGCTGTTTAAACCTTCTTTTCGAAAGAATAGGCCTATTGCCGCCCTGTACCATTAGCATTAGAATACTAAACATACAATATATAGCGGAAATAGCCAGTATGCGTTTCTTTTCCCTTTCAGTATATATTCTAGCGTGATAAGACGCTTAGGCCAATCATAGATAGTTTCGTTTTATTTTGACGGAGGTCAGTTGATAACCATCCTTTTTTTATAGAATAGTACCCTACAGCAATTAATGTCCTTTATTTTCTTCAAATACTGTTATTGTTGAACACACTTATTTGTGCTTTATATCCTAATTATTCCAGTCTCATTAATCTGCTGAACGTTTTTTCAATGGTTGAACCTTATCCCGTGATATCGTCACGTTTTTCAAAAACTCTACATATGCATGAACTATTCTTGGAGGAACTACTTTTCATACGCGTGAGTCATAATATTTCTTATCTTTTTGAATAAGAACTGAATCTTAAAATGTTCGTTTTTATCGAACTTTGTAAATATAATGATTAGTTTATTTTTATGAAGTGTATGAATGTGTAAATATTGCTTGTACTTGTTCAAATTGTACATCATGTACATACAACTAAAGATAAACATCGAACAGGAGATTCAGCATTCAAGGACCACAGTCAACAGACGGAAACAATAGTTACAAAGATGAGTAAAAGGAAAGATATGACATCACAAACATAAACGTATTGACAATATGGCTACAGCATTGGAACGGTCAGTGTCAAAAAAGGCCTCTGGTGGTTTAAACCAGGTTATAGGGGGCTCCAATCCTCGCTCTTACCCTGTTGTCATCCCAATAAAACGAGACAGTGTAAAAAAAGATATCCCCGCCAAATTATATTCTCTAACAAACAAAGCTGCATTAATAGGCACTATAAGTGTAATCATAGATGATCATGTATATATGAATATAAAAACAAAAGCATAGAAAGCTGAACATTTATAAAAACAATTTTGACCCTATACCACCTGTTTCTGTTTTATTCTGGATACAGTTGCGTTATCTGTTTGTGTAATATATGCCCGGCGTGTGTAGCCGTTCTAAACTTTCTTCTGAACATGCTATATCACTGTTATAATCATCATCGTCAGGAGAATCTGGTTTCGTCATTCTGCCCCAGAATGCTTTTTTGTAACTTACTTCATTGTTATATGATATGCCTCATATTGTTTTTTCAGCAAACGTTAATTAACGTGTTATGCTTAGGGATTGCCTGATATATGTTGAATAACATGATATATTATTCATCGGTTTTGTCTAAAAACTTTGAGTATAGACGACAACATTTCACCATTATACATTTAAATATCTTTCGCACAGCTGTCCTTCTTGAATGCAAGTTTCCCTGTCCGATCTTTTTATATTTCTTTTTAGTGCACGACTGTCCTCCTTAAATGCTACGTTCCCTATCCGATCTTTTTAAATTTCTTTTTAGTGCACGACTGTCCTCCTTGAATGCTACTTTCCCTGTCCGATATTTTTATATTTCTTTTTGTGTTGTGGGAGTGTAATAACAATTAAGCCATGCTATATTTATTATATTACACTAGTGTAATACATATGCATATGAAAGTCGAATCATCGTTTCTCTTTTCCATTCAGCACCGGACTTACCTCGTTGATTTTCGTAACCGTTTACAATACCGTTTTACGGAAATCGACGAGGTAGTTTTGTAGTTCGGGTTCGTGGTCTTTCGGAAAAGACCGAGTCATCATACGATGTTGTCAGACAAACATACGACGTCATCATACGACAACGATATATATAGGCAGCTACAATAATAAATGTTCCTTATGAGGATTTTTGGAGGCATGTGATAAATGGAATCTCACATTCTCACTATTAATATTGAATTTTTTAAAGTCGATGGACAATATTGATACGATATTCGGTTTTCTCTCCTTAGTTGGTATTATTAAAGTGAATGTAGTGGCACAGCCATATCATCTTTATTTTTAAAAGTTCTGAAAAATTTGGAAAAAGGTTTAAGAATTATCAAAATCGAATAATGAACAAAGACGATATGATCATTTAAATGTGGATCTAAAACGGATATGAGACTGTGCCCATCATTTAGAGCAAAAAATAACATCACTGCAAATTAATGCAAAATCCTGTACTGGCCATATAACACTTTAGTATACTTATTTGTTATAGTAATTATCATATTTATAAATATTAAAAGGGCCTATATGGTGATTTAGAACTGTGATGTCATAGTTCTCCAAATGGTGGATTTCCTTATCCTTTTCAAAAGAACCTTCAAATTAGCATATCTTCTTTGTTTATCATCCAATTTTGATAATTCTTTCTCCTTTGACTACGTTTTTCAAAAATCTCAGTAATAACGATTGTTTGGCTGTATACCTGCATTGCCTTTAAGAACAGAAAACGTGCTTCTATCAACATTAACAAAGAAAAAAGTCGAAATATCATGTAAACAAACTTAAAATAGCACGTATCATTGTAGACAATCTTCACAAAACGCATCACTTCTTGGCTACTGCTCTCAACGTTAATTTCCAATAACGAACTCAACTCGAAACAGAATCAAATTCAAAACCCATTACAGGGAGAGTGTTTTCTAATAGAAAATTCTGAAACCTAAATGTTTTATTTCAAATTTCAAGTGATTAATATCATAAAAGTCAACGGGTTAAACTGTAATTAATGTTTTATGAATATATAGTTCGCTATGCAAATGATATAATAGTGTTTATAACTTCAACGGCACGATCCCTATAAATCAATCGTGTTTATTTTTCATCGAGTCTTATTTTAGCCTAATATTCAGTCTGGGAACATGTGTGTCTACTTTATACAAGAGTTTCATGAACTAACTACATATCTCACACAGCTTGGCTTCCAACAGTGTAAAAAGGTTACTTTATTTATCATAAAACACTTGCGTAATAACTAGGCAAATCAGTACTGAATCACAGTGTTTCGTTTCGTAATTTAAAATCGGGAATTGAAGAATGTCATAATACATATGTTTTAGTTCCTGCTGGTGAAGCAGCTAATAATGTAATTATTTGTCGACGCCTACATTACGTCAATGTTTATCTCCGGAAGTCGGGAACGCTAATTCGTATACATAAGTGCACGATTTTCAATTAAAATTGGATGACAATAGGAAAAGAGTGAGGTTTGGTGCACCCTAGAAGCTGATTTAAATGCCTAAGCCGCCTTTTTTTGGCAACTGAGCGTTCCAAGGCGGTAGCCCTTTTGTCAACCCCTTTGTGTTTGTGATGTTTTGTTTAGCCTTTTATTCATCTTTAAAGCCGTTCTTTGTTTCTCTGTGTGTTTGTGGTTAATTGTCGTCCTTAAATGCTACATTTCCTGTTCGATTTGTATATCAACTTGTTCAAGGCTGGTGTAGACGAAAAGCAAAACAAACTCCCAACTATGTACTGGATTCCCAAATTACGCAAACAGCCTCATAAAGTCCGATTTTTTTTCTAAGTCTAGTTCCTGCAACCCAGCAAACATCTCCAAACTTTTAACTTGAATTAAACCCAGGGTTGTCATAAGCTTTAGCACAATATTGTTTAACAAGAGACGGTCTTGACAAAATTTGCAAATAACGTCAAGTTTCATCGATACATGTAAGTACTGATGTTTTGTCAACACTTTATACAACCTTACCACATCACCTTATCGACGACAAGCTCATTGCGTTTACTTCATTTTCGTCCTGTAACAATATTAAAGCCTTCTTTTACTAACGTCAGTTTAAACAATTACACTATGTGGACTTGCCAAGAAGTCTGTAAAGCACTCATTTTCCTAGTAGATAATATGTATCGATGTTAAGGATCTCAGTTATCTAAATCAAGTTATTACAATTAAACTTCTTCATCAAGGTTTTCGTTACCATGAACTACATAGATATTGCTCAAAGTTCTCACCGCCACGAAAACCTGCTGGAAAAGTACAACACCAACAAAGAAAACATTTCTGCTACTAGTAATATCACAACAGCTATTCCATGGAGATGTGATCTATAAACTTCGGAAATTTAAGGAGGGTGATGCCTTTCCAGATCGCTTTAAAAAATTAATCTGGAAATTTGTCAAAAAATGATACGGGACTTTAGTATTACAGCGCACTTCATGTTTCTGACTTACCCCTCTACAATAAGTTAACTACGCTTCACTTTGTGTGATGACCGGACAACCTCGTGGGACGTCATGATTAATTATTTTATATATCTTTACTATGACATATATGTGTACCGTTTCCTAATTTCTCTGGATGTGGAATTTGTAGTTAGAGATTTTCTTTTGCTGGAATGTACTTTTATTTACACTGTTTTGTGAAATTGAGCGCTGAAGACAGGATAATAGCGAGGTTGTGTACACTTAAAATCGATTTAAGCTAACCAGTGGGCCATATTGCCTACTAACCCTGCATTCACCTCTATTTCTGTTGTGTATTATCTTTTCATTGTATAGTTAATTTCCTCTTTGTGGTAGTGCGCGGATCTACGGTGTCATTGCGTTTGAGTGCTCTGATTTCTGTAAGACCGTATTATGTGAGTCCCAATTATATATATATACGATACGTTCAGACGGAACTTAATTCATATCATGTTTTAAATCTCAATCCAAATACGAATATAACAATCATCATGTGCTTATAATCTTGTTTATTAATTCAAATACGAATATAACAATCATCCTGTGCTTATAATCTTGTTTATCAATTCAAATACGAATATAACAATCATCATGTTCTTATAATCTTGTTTATCAATTCAAATACGAATATAACAATCACCATTTGCTTATAATCTTGTTTATCAATTCAAATTCGAATATAACAATCATCGTGTGCTTATAATCTTGTTTATCAATTCAAATACGAATGTGCTTAAAATCTTGTGTGTCAATCCTAATACAAAAATAACCATCATCGTGTGATTATAATTATGTGTGTCAATCAAACTACGAAAATAACATTCATCATGTGCTTATAATCATGTGTGTCAATCCAAATACAAATATAACCCTCATCATGTGCTTACAATCATGTGTGTCAATCCAAATACTTAGATACCATCATCATGTGATTATAAACATGTGTGGCAATCTAAATACGCAAATAACGTTCATCATATGCTTATAATCATGTGTGTCAATCCAAATACGAGCATAACCATCAGTATGTGATTATAATTATGTTTGTCAATCTAAATACAAAAATAACGTTCATCATATGCTTATAATCATGTGTGTCAATCTAAATACGAAGATAATCATCATCATGTGATTATAATCATGTGTGTCAATCTAAATACGAAAATAACATTCATCATGTGCTTAGAATCATGTGTCTCAATCCAAATACGAATATAACAATCATTATGGGCTTACAATCATGTGTGTCAGTCCAAATACGAAGATAACACTCATCATGTGATTATAATCATGTGTGTCAATTTAATTAGATACTGGGACCATACGCCGTACGACATGGGGAAGCAAATAACTCCATGTCCACCGCCGTATGAATGCCATCTTCGGAATGGATAAAATTGTGTACTATTGATTTTATTAATATTGAGTTCTGCTCAACCCGGGGCTAGAGGGCGTGAGCGGTAGCTAGCATATTTCACTACCGCTCATGTACAGTCTCAATCAAACCGAGACTGCAATATTTCGTATGTGTCGTGCTCGGCCGTTTCCAAAGGTCCATTATCATACTCTTTTTTTTAAATACGTAAATAACATTCATCATGTGCTTATAATCATGTTTGTCAATCCAAATACGAAGATAACAATCACCATGTGCTTACAATCATGTGTGTCAATCCAAATACGAATATAACCATTAGCTTGTGCTTATAATCATGTGTCTCAATCCAAATACGAATATAACAATCATCATGTCCTTACAATCATGTGTGTCAATCCAAATACGAATATAACAATCAGCATGTGCTTATAATCGTGTGTCTCAATCCAAATACGAATATAACCATTAGCATGTGCTTATAATCATGTTTGTCAATCCAAATACGAAGATAACCATCAGCATGTGCTTATAATCATGTGTCTCAATCCAAATACGAATATAACCATTAGCTTATGCTTACAATCATTTGTGTCAATCCAAATACGAATATAACCATCATCATGTGCTTGTGCTCATGTGGTTTAATCCAAATATGAATATAACCATCACCACGTGCTTATAATCATGTATGCCTATCCAAATACGAATATTACCTACATCACGTGCTTATAATTATGTATGTCAATCTAAATATGAATATAACATTCATCACGTTCTTATAATATTGTATGCCAATCCAAATACGAATAAGACATTTATCAAGTGCTTATATTCATGTGTGCAAATCAAAATACGAACATAACCATCATCACGTGCTTATAAACATGTGTGTCAATCCAAATACGAATATAACCATCATCAAGTGGTTATAATCATGTGTCAATCAAAATACGAAAATATCCATCATCATGTGCTTATAATCATGCGTCAATCCAAATACGAAAAGTACCATCATAATGTGCTTACAATCATGTGTGTTAATCCAAATACAAGTATAGCCTGCATCATGTGCTTATATCTATGTGTGTCAATCCAAATACGAGCATAACCTTGATCATGTGTTTATAATCATGTTTGTCAATCCAAATACGAGCATAACCTGCATCATGTGCTTATAAACATGTGTGTCAATCCGAATACGAACATAACCTTCATCATGTGCTGGTACTCGTGTTTATCAATCCAAATACTAACATAACCATCATCATGTGCTTATAAACATGTATGTCAATACAAATACGAGCATAACCTGCTTCATATGATATATATGTATTTTTGGGGTTCTGCTGTAATTTTTTTCTTAGCCTCTTTGAAATATGAAATGGTAACTACTCTTACTCAAGTTTGATTTTTTAAAATCTGAAAAACAAGTATGTACAAGAAATAAAAAACCTCAAATATGAAAATTCAAAATGGTACCTACTTACTCAAGTTTGTTTTTTCTAATTTTTGAATTCCTAGTTGTACAGAAAGTAGATAAACCTATTTTGGGGGTTCTGCTGTAATTTTTTTTTTGCATGCTTCAAAATATGAAATGGTACCTACTTACTCAAGTTTGATTTTTTAAAATCTGAAAAACAAGTATGTACAAGAAATAAAAAACCTCAAATATGAAAATCCAAATGGTAGATACTTACTCAAGTTTGATTTGTTAAAATCTGAAAAACAAGTATGTACAAGAAATAAAAAACCTCAAATATGAAAATTCAAAATGGTAGATACTTACTCAAGTTTGTTTTTTTGAATTTCTGAATTCCTAGTTGTACAGAAAGTAGAAAAACCTACTTGAAAAATCTGAGGTTCATAAAGGAAGACTGCAAACGAAAACGATTAAAGTAGAGAACATAAAAATAAAAGAAACAAGCTGCAAACTATGTTGGTATGTCTTTTTTTTCACACCTGCTACAAGTGTAGTATAAATTTTTCATCTACCAAAGATATTTTTATCTACATGAAAGAATAAGCCGTAAAAGCATGGAACTCAAAAATAACCCATGAATCTATTTCCTTAGCATACTGATAACAAAATAATCTTTTAGCCATGATTATCATACAGAATTGCTACAAGCAATGCTACAAGCAATGCTACAAGCAAAATAAGTCCCATATAGCCCCAAAATACACACAGACGATGTTAAACAATTACAAAACATGCCAAAATATATACAGACTATACTCAAACGATACCCAGACGATGTCAAAATATATACAGACGATTTCAAACAGTCTTCAACTACACACAGAAGATTCCAAACAATCTTCAACTACACACGTATAATGCCAAACAGTCTTTAACTGTATACAGACAATATCAAATGGTACTCAAATGATACTCAGGCGATGTCAAACAATGTCAAACTATATCCAGACGGTGTCAAAATATAGACAGACTGTATCAAACAGTTTTCGACTGCATATAAACGATACTAAAATTGGTGTTCTAATATTATTTTAAAATAGTATTAAAATATATTATAATATAAAAACATGGAAAACAAAAGAGCATACTTGACACAAGAACAAATAGAAGAACTTCGTGGACTACGTGGACAAATATCTGTGAACCAAGCGATGAAGAAATATAGAATTGGAAATGACAAACTAAGAATGATATGGAACCCCCGTATTACAAGGGAGGACAGTATTACAAGGGAGGATGAAAAACCATATACGGCAGACGAACTTATACCACATGACAACATAGCACGTAAAATATTAAAAGAGATAGCTACACCAGAAGATGTGATGTATAATCTGGAAACCATAGCAGAAGAAAGTCGCAAACAGACGCAACTTCTTTCTCGTCTGTTGGAAAAACAAGGATAAGAAAAAGATGACATAGATTTGTTGCTGGAACAGCAAGAAGATGAACAATCTGTTTTGGAAGACGAACAAGAAAATCATGTGTCAATCCAAATACGAAGATATCCATCATCACGTGCTTATAATCATGCGTCAATCCAAATACGAAAAAACAATCATAGTGAGCTATATACTTACCAGAAGCCGTAGGCTTCCAAGCCCTATAAAGGCTCGCTTCATCAACACGGGAATATACTTTTTAAGGTTTGCATATAAAACTAAAAAAAAAAACACAAATTTACGAGAAATCGTAATTAAATATGAAAATACATGCAAGTTTTGCTGCGCATGCTAAAAAGATGCGCGGTGGACTTAAAAAAAAGTAAAGAAAAAGTTATTAAATATGAAAGCCATGCATGTTTTACTGCGCATGCTAAAAAGCTGCGCGGTGGACTTCCTTAGACACTGTGCTTGTTGGTGACGTCAGGTAAACAACTGTGTTACATAACACAACACGTGAGCATGTGTGTCAATCCAAATACGAGCATAACCCGCTTCATGTGCTGTTTTGTCAGTTGTTGTGTAGAATACTGTCGGCCTCGACTGACTGTCAAATCTGTCAAATATAGAAACTGGAAATCTGTGTCCAAAGAAGCTTTGCAAAGTGACTTTTCAGAATTGCATTTGCTAATAGAAAGATCCTCGAATGTTAACGATCTGGTGACAGACTTTAGCAAAGCTACCGCAGATGTAATTGACAAGTATGTTCCGCTCAAAGCAAGAACTATTATCTTTAGACCAAATGTGCCATGGTATTTTGGGTACTTCAAAATGCTCAAACTATATAAAAGATCAATAGAAAAAATTTACTTGAGTGACAAAACAAACCTCCCAGAAAATGTCTATAAAAAGTCAGAAATAGTTACTCTGCTGCAGTATCAGCAGCGAAGAATGACTACTATCGGGCTAAAATGTGTGAGGCAGAGGGAATCGTGCAAAAGCTATACCGGGTAACGTCAAGCCTACTCGGTCGTGTGAAGGACATTCCACTTCCACCACATACTGATGATGCGACTCTCGCAAATTATTTTCTGAGGTATTTTGCTGATAACATTTCAAAATTGAGAGATGATTTAGATAATTTAAGCATTGAAACATCCCCTGATATTGAGTCTGAAACTTTAAGCAGGCCTTTGGTTAACACCACCTTGACTGAGTTCAAATTACTTTCTGAAAGTGACGTCATTAAACTTATTCAAGAATCAAAGTCAACGACCTGTGAACTAGATGTCATTCCAAAAAGATGCAATATTTCATACCGATTGTAACAGAAATTGTGAACAGATCGGTATCATCTGGGGTGTTTGCAAAGAAGTGGAAAAGTGCTGTGATTAAACCTTTGCTGAAGAAGAAGGTTCTCCCTTTAGAACTTCAAAACTATCGGCCTGTGTCCAACTTATCATTTTTATCAAAAGTTCTGGAGCCTTGAAACAAATTACTGATCATATTGAAGCAAAAAATCTTCTTCCATCATATCAAAGTGCATACCGAAAATATCATGGTGTAGAAACAGCAATGTTTAAAATGTATAATGATCTATTGAGTGCAGTAGACAACAACCGAGTCACAATAGTTGTTATGATTGACCTAAGTGCAGCATTCGATACAACTGATATTCCAATCGTGCTTCAAATTGTTCAGGATGACTTTGGTATTAATGAAACCCCATTAAAATGGGTGGAATCCTAATTGACTGAAAGGACAATGAAAGTAATCGTCGACAAATCATCTTCCAATACAGAACCCCTGAGATTCGGTGTCCCACAGGGCTTCTGTGAGGGTCCAGTTATTTTTACCATGTATATTGCTGCTCTCAACAGGGTTGTACGGAAATATCATGCTGATCTCTATGGATATGCTGATGACCAAAACATTGCTTTCAGAATTCAAGCTGGAAATGTTCAGAATGAGACTATTGTTCTTCAACAGCTCAGTGATTGTCTAAATGATATAATTACGTGGATGACAAAGTACAAGTTAAAAATGAATAACTCTAAAACCGAAATTATTATGTATGGAACTAAGTATCAGTTAGCAAAAATTAACATCTCAAGTGTTAATGTTGGTGGATGTGAATTGAAGTAGGTCGATCATGTGAGAGACCTGGGGGTACATATGGATAGTACTTTAAATTTTGACATACATATCAGAAAGAAATGTCAAATTGCATACGTCCAGCTGAGAAACTTGAAAGGAATTCGCAAACATCTCTCACAAAAATCAATATCAGATATTGGTACATGGACTTAATCATTCGCATATAGACTTTTGCAATGGACTTTTCACTGACATCCCTGCCTATCAGATTGATAGACTTCAGAAAGTTCAAAACCATGCAGCCAGAGTTGTCATCAATGCTTTATACGACCAATCTAGCATCGAAATTCTTAAATCTCTTCACTGGCTGCTATAAGGGCAATAATTATGTTCAAAATACAAGTCCTGGTTTTCCGAGTTGTGCACGGAACAGCTCCATCTTATTTGAGAGTTTTGTTCAGTCGTGTTCAGGGAAAGTACAATTAAGATCATCAGATGAGACTTATTTGGTTGTTCCTAGAACCAGAACCATAATTGCTGACAGATCAGTAGCTGTGGTTGGCCCAAAATGGTGGAATGCTCTCCCTAAAGACTTAAAGTGTGTCACAGATGAAAATAATTTCAGAAGCAAACTGTAGACACACCTGTTTACAAAGTTTTATAACTGAATGACTGAACCGTAGTGATTGTCCTGTGAATATATGACTTTGAACATATTTATGAACTGTGTGAAGCGCAAAAGAATATTGTATTATAAAATGTTTGCGCTATGCAAATGAGTTGTATTTGTATTTGTATTTGTATATCCATTTGTGTCAATCCAAATACGAGCACGTGCTTATAATCATGTGTTTCAATCCAAATACTAACATAACCACCATCATGTGCTTGTACTAATGTGTGTCAATCCAAATACGAATATAACAATCATCACGTGCTTACAATCATGTGTTTCAATCCAAATACTAACATAACCACTACCACGTGCTTATAATCATGTGTGTCAATCTAAATACGAATATAACAATCATCACGTGCTTATAATCATGTGTGTCAATCCAAATACGAATATAACAATCATCACGTGCTTATAATCATGTGTGTCAATCCAAATACGAGCATTACTTTCATCAAGATCTTGGACCGGTAACCAGAGAGGTCAAAAGTTGAAAATGGTCGTACTCGAAAGTAGTACCATCAGTGGTGTTATTTGGGACTCTGTTATTGATTTAGTACATAAAAGAGGTATGCATATTTACTGTTTTTGTTTTGAGGATAGATTTCCAAAGATATGGGTACAAAAAGCAAAGGAATCAGTCATCAGAGTGCTGATTGGTACTACTTTGTATGATGTAAGATTTTAAACAAAATGAGATGTGGTTCGGCTGTTGTTGTCAAAAAAGGTCATCTACTTTCATTTTGAGCCAAATGCTGGTGCATAGAGCAGTTATGGTCATTGTTGTTTTGCTATTTTTGTGTTTTGTCGTCACGTATATACATTTTAATAGATATTTGAAGTGTCACGGAGCATTAGGGTAAGTGTTATTCTGTGTAGAGCTAACATTACGGTCTATGTGAAAATAATGGTGGTCCAAATCCATCACATGCTTCTAATCATGTGTTTCAATCCAAATACGAATATAACCATCATCACGTGCTTATAAACATGTGTGTCAATACAAATATGAATATAGCCTTCTTCACGTGCTTATAATCATGTGTTTCAATCCAAAAACGAATATAACCATCATCACGTGCTTATAATCATATGTTTCAATCCAAATACGAATATAACCATCATCACGTGCTTATAATCATGTGTGTCAATCCATGTTGAAAATGTATGTTTATTTCTATTTTTTAGAAGCCGTTAGAGTAAGCACTATACCGCAAAGCCTGCTCTGTGTTTGCTATTTTAGCCGTTAAAATTATGATGATGCGAGACCAGCTGATTATTCTAATACGCACCTCATTATATAATTCCGTTCTAGAACACTCGACACACTTACGACCGTCGATGCCTGCAGACAGCATGATATCATGCACTCCAAGTCATTTTGGTGCGGACGTGATCAGGTGATTATAGTGTTTATCGAACATTATTGCACATAATTAACGACATCTGTTAACACAAATGATATTCAAAAGAACGTCTAACAAGCCATAATTATCATGTTATCAAACGAAATGGAGTGGTATGTGATGTTCTTTTCTACCAGCCATTTGCGTCATTTTAAAATGAGCACCAACATATCTCTAGAGTAGATAAAATAAGATACAATTTCCATAGAGATTGCATTAGAAATCCTGTGAAATAATGTCTGCAAATGCTAACTTTGTATCAACATACCAATACATAATTGGAATACACATTGTTTTCACAGACTATTTTATAATCAATATAATACCATCAAACTTCAGGAAAGAAAATATTGCCTGAGGATTTTGTTTTGCGAGTAATCCATTAGTGGGTATAAAGAGATCAGCAATTGTAATGTTATTAAGCCAGAGTTTTCGATGCTTTTCAAGTAACGACCCCATAGGAATACGATAAACGAAAAACAGAGAATTTATATTTTCATAAATAACGGTAACATTGAACGGTGTTTCTTGGAAAATGTAAACACTTTACTGTTTGAATGTAATTAAAAATAAATTAGGCTCATATTGTAAATGAACGTTGTAGTGTTTGTTTATCTATGTCTTATATGAGGTATATCAGGCGTATTCGAGAAATATGATAACATTTAAGAAAATGTCCAACTCGTAATAAAATAGTCATATCAATCAAAAAAGGGTGACGTGTTGTTAATCAGATCCATGTCATGATGTATATCACGATGTTACACATGTCATGATGTATATCACACCTCTTACACATGTCGTTATGTATATCACGACGTTACAAATGTCATGATGTATATCACAAACTTACATTTGTCATGATGTATATCACGACGTTGCATATGTCATGATGTATATCACAACCTTACACATGTCGTGATGTATATCACAACCTTACACATGTCAGGATGTATATCACGACGTTACAAATGTCATGATATATATCACAACCTTACACATGTCATGATGTATATCACGACGTTACAAATGTCATGATGTATATCACGACGTTACAAATGTCATGAGGTATATCAGGCGTTGCAAATGTTATGATGTATAAACTTAAGATTTAAAAGAGAACTCTCCCGTGTCGCCTAGTATATGACATGTTACGGTTCAGAATGCATATCCTTGTAAACGAGGAGTCATAATTAGTCTCATCCATAAATGTGGCCTTTTAGAATCGATTTTGTTTTTGTTCATTTTATGTCGGCACCTACACACCCCACTACCCACACAAACTTGACTACCCCATTTTATGTTTTTTCCGAAGGTGACTTATAAATGGCACGTAACATTTTTAAAGGAACAGTTAAAACCACTTAAGTTACATGCCATTTAATTCATGCTAGCTTTACCTTTTGATTGCGTTTGCATAATGCATAAATCATTTAATGTACCCTGATGAGTTGTTAATAATGTCAGAAACTCGCTCCGGATAACAGTCTTGTCTTGACCCACTAGAAATGTTGTTTGAAATGGCAATTATCTGTTAACATTCATAAATCAAAAGTGATACCCTTTAATAATAGAAAAAAGGACACTAAAAATAGCTGTTTGATGGAGATAGAATTGCTGGAGCTTGTTTAAGAATATAAATAATAGTAACTTCAAGTCATTCTATACTTGAATGGAAAACGCTTATACAAACAATCCCTTCAGAAAAACAGATTTTTGCATCTTTGAGCAAACTGGTTGACATAGTAAATGAATCACCTGTTTTAACAAACACATTAGGAGTTCATAACAAAGCCTCTAACTTTGGAGCTAGATGCGAATTAGAGATCTCATTTCTAACTTGATCGGAATCGGGCAATTAAATGTCATAATAG
>JAWPHD010017378.1:0-44869 GCA_037043455.1 Cyrtodaria siliqua | reverse complement strand
TTTATGTTAGTTTTAGACAGATATTTTATTATTTTCTCCTTTTTGTAAATACTAGTAAAATGACTTTTATTTTAAAGTGTTTACCATACATACTACACTAGTAATGGTCTGCATTACGCTGTACCAGGAACCTCATATTCATATATTCTAATGGAAAAAAAGAAACGCAACTTGGTTATTTGCGTTATTTCTATACTGCACACTTAATTCCACGTACTATTCCAGAGAAATCTAAAGATGCTTTGTAAAAAGTGGGGTTGCAGATAGTTAGAGAAAATGCAAAACTTTGTAGACATTTTAATCACAGTACACTGTGTAACACGAAATTCAATGTTGAAGTTCCGCTTTGACAATGTGAACCATTTCAGCACAGTATTCAATGTAAAGAGATTACACAATTTTACATCCTACATCCTATGTTTGCTCGTCTGCTTGAGTCAATAATAACACTTTGAAGGGATAACATTTGGTGTGTTAGTGTCGTTTTAGTAATTTCTTCCGAAAGGAAAGGTCTAATATAGACATGTACCATTCGATTAACAGCAGCATAGTATACATATAATACACTCAAGTGATATGAAAACGCAACACGGGAATTTCCGCTATATATTGTATGTACAATATGCTGCTTTTAATCGAATGGTACATGGCTACGTAAGACCTTTCCTTTTGGAAAAAAATACTAAAACAACAAATAATACAGCAAATAGTATTCCTGCAATGTTTCATTATTCACAGAGTACGCGTTTGGCTCAATCATGTGAGCAAACTTAGGATGCAAAATTTTGCAAACTATTTACGTTAAATAGAGTACTGAACTAGCTCAATTTTTCGAAGAGCAACTTCAACATTGATGAAGTTCTTGTTACAAAGTGTAGTGTGATTAAAACGTCTACAACATCACAGTTGTGTCCTTTCTCTAGTTAACTGCAACTTTTTTAAAAAAAAACATCTTGGGATTTCTTTGGAATATTATTTGCAATTAAGTGTGCAGTATATACAATATATAGCGGAAATTCCCGTGTTGCGTTTTCATATCTCTTGAGTGTATATAGCGAAAATTCCCGAGTTGCGATTCTTTTTTCCTTTACATTACACGTTCAATATTGTAGTCGTGTAATTTGTAAGTAGTGCCTACTCACCATTTTTTTAACGAACAAATTTATAAAATCAAGTACAGAACTTAAAACATGATTTATGTCGGGATTAAATATGTATTGATATATAGTACACATACTGTTTCGAGGAAGTTAATATATATAATAGTTGTGTAATACAAATGTTATTGCTGTATTTACCTCTCTCCTGTTTCCTTTTCGTTTTATCAATAATAGGATATGTTAATTCCGTGTTGACTAATGTTTTATACGTCCTGACATATTCGCCCCTCTTTAGACCTATTACACCCTCACATTTTTGTTTTTTACAATTTAAAACAAAGTATTACCGTCGAATCAGAAAATATAGATAACAATGTATATAATTGTCTGCCCTCTGTCTTTTCTCTGTCCAGATCCAGTTCTATATTTCTTCTTTATTTTTTAGAAATGAATCATGTGAACATATCATCTGGGATCTGAAAATGTTCCAGAAAGTGAATCAATACTTTCAGAAAAATTGTGCAGACCTTGACAAAGGGTTTAGTGCCTCCGCGAATCTTGGTTGCATCCATTACGGGAAGGAAATATGCGGGCACTCGTTTGTTTTGCTCCACTAACATCAACAGTCTTTTGTAAATGCGCAATGCCCACCAGACAGAATCAATGACGTGTTTTTTGTTTACAGTGTTGAGGTTTTCTAGTACTGAAGCGGTAACACAAGTATTCCACTCGCGAGGTGATAGATCCGCTTCTCCAAATGGTACAAGCAGACCCTGACTGTCCATCTCATGAAATAGACCCGTTTTTAAGACGTAGCTAGTGATGTATTCACTAACATGAATGATACTTTGATGGGTTTGATGGTCACCGAATTCTGTTTCCATTGAGGCTAACATGATATCATGTAAGCTAAATATAATCTGTGGACATTGCAGCTGAATACTTTTGGCTAATTTATATCCATTTTTGATCGCTGGTGGCAAGAATTTCATCGTGGCATGTTCCAACTGCGATAATGAGATTTTGAAGAGCGTGTCTTCTTTTTCCAAATTTGGATACTCCCTATCACCAATTAGTGAATCGTCTGTCTCTATCTCCGATACATCAAAGATCGGCGAAGCGTCCTTCATCACCAGATAATATCCCGCAGTATTTGCCGTCTTCTTGTTAACTATCTTCGTATCAGTAATTGTATGTATTGATTTCCATCCACCGACTCTTATGACAGGTGCTATGTCTACACTCACCGTTTGTCTTTTCTGAAATGAACCATACCATACTAAATGTAATTGCCCGATATTGAAACATTCGCCAAGCGAATTTGTTGTGCCGCAGTAGGCAAAGAAATTGTTGCCATCAACAAGCTCTTTTGATCTTATTGCCTTTTCAAGAAATTTGTGAAAAGTGTTACTGGTCTCTGAACGTTTCAAAAGGCCCTCATCGTCAACAAGTGATTCAAGCCCGTACTTTGAGAACTCTTCCGGTTTCAATACCTTAAGTCTAGAAAATCCAAAATTTTCAGGGTCCTCTATCACTTCTAAATGATCTCGGAATCTAAACAAGTCAAATACTAGATCAAACTCATCGGCGCTTCCAACTTTGGTCCCCTCTGATACACTTCCACCAAAGACAACGTTGGATTGGAACAGCGGATGAAGCGTTCCAATACGATCTGCAGCTTTTTTTGCAAATTCATAAATTTCTCTTTTCATTAAATCTGCATCTATTTCAGAAGAAACCATTTCTTCTTTGTTTGATTCAAGTGATGGGATTGAATTTTGAAGAATGAATTTGCTGTTATGAACGCACATTGGATATGTTTTCAGCCACTGGTCGATGCTTTTGTCTTTAACCTTCTCTGATTCCTCAATACCTCTGGATTCTCCACTATATTGCTTGTGGCAACACAGGGGATAAAACCAACCAAAACGGATATCTGACACTCCTGGTACAACTTCATTTTCGAGCTTGTGTTCTATTCCTAAAAGTTTAAGCACATCCGAGTCACCTTCAAGGAGAGCTAGATCATTTACAGTTTTACCAGATTTGTCTTTTATGTCAACTAAGGCGCCGAGTTTTAAAATAAGTTCAAGTGCAGCGTGATTCTTCAAGTGGACAGCGTGGTGCAATGGTGTGGAGCCGTTGTTGTCAACGACGTTGACATTGGCACCTCTCTCAACCAAACAGGCTATCAATCGTCTAACAAATGGGGACTCGTCTGTACTTATGCAATGCGTAATAATATGTAGTGGCGACAATCCAAATTTGTCCTGAAGATTTACATCGCATGGTAACTTCAATAACTCTTCTAGAAGAACACAGTTGCAGAATTCCGAAGCAGTATGGAGTAATGTTCGTTGATACATATCTCTTTTCTCAATATCTGATAGCACTGGAATTATCAACGAAAGAATATTTCTGTACGTGGTCATGAATTCAACATGGTTTGGCTTGTAGTGCCTTTGAGCCAAAAACACCCAAGGTGTTTCTCCTCTTTCGTTTACTGCATTTGGATCTGCCCCGTATTTAAGAATCATTTTCAAGAAGACTACACACCATTCTGGAACACCACTCTCGATGTATTTTTCCATGGTCAAGTGAAAACTCTGGCACCAAAAATGAAGAGGCGATAATCCTGTTTCAGAATGTACTAAATTCATGTCAACACCGTGCTCGTGCAGTAATCTTAGCTTTTCAAAGTAACTGTTACCCATACTATGATCGTAATCGTCCGAAATATCATCGAAGTTTTCTAAAACCTCGTTAGACTTGCATTCTTCAGACCCAGTTTCTAAATCTTCCCACATGGATTCTTCAGATTCAAATCTATCTTCCAGATCTTCAAAAGCGCGATAAATAAGTTCATGTAATACTGGTGAGCCTTTTGCATCTCTGGCATTAGCGTCGGCTCCCCATTGCAGGAGTGCTTGAACCACCGCGGGATCAACTTGCCCATCCATGGACATATGTAGGGCAGTGCCACATATAGTATCGTCATCCTCGATGTTGATTGTGTTGATATCTTCTTTTCTTAAAGTGTCCTTTAACGCATTAAGGATGTCTAGTTTGCTATTGAGGCATGCGAAATGCAGAGCAATGTCCCCATATGAACTTCTTGTAAGAGCTGTTAAACCCTCAGAAAGCTTTACTTTCACCATTTCGAGATCATTGTTTAGTATAGCTTTAAATAAAACATCCTCTGGAGTATCGGTTTCTTCCGCGGGCTCTTCCGTCCCTATATCTAATTCCTCTCCTGAAATCGACATGCTAAGAAAACGCCTTTAAATGTTATATGTTCTTATCTTTATATACACGCACAATGTCCAAATATATAAAACGGTGTGTTTATAAATTTCCACCAGACTGTGTACAATCAATAAATCAATAAATCCTCGATAAGTTCCGTAGACGCAAAACACTCAATCGGAACTGCCTCGTCGAATTCCGTCACTCGGGATTCCGACTCGGAGAGTACTCGACGCCATTTTGAACTATTTTCAAGAAACGACAACTCTGCAGTAGCGACCTCTTCATTTATAAGATAAACAAAATGGCGACTGTCTGAAGTTCCGAACATGCGGTACATATTTATTTGTTTTATCAGGGAGTATTCATAGAGATTCCTGATATAATAATGTACTCATAATATGAATATTAGGCACTGCCTAAGACCGAGCAGAGCTCTTAATTTAATACCCACATGATATATCGGATCGCATGTAAAATTTAACTTGTAAACCAAATATTTTACTCTTAATAATTATTCTATATTGTTGTGATAACATACTAACCTATCTTATGTTTCTTGTCAATCAACATATGAGTAAATTAATTGACTATTCATAATTTCGATCATCAAAGTCAGCTGACCAAACAATGGCCTAGGCATTTGACACACCTCTAAATTGTGGTAGGTGGTAAACTCAAACTCGATCTTTATCATAGTTTGTTTGTTTGTATGGTGTTTTACGTCATTTTCAACACGTCTAAGGTTATATACTAGTATGACGGTCGATTTTTTTTTGTGTTGGAGGCATCCACCCACTTTTCCTGGGTAGAACCAGTACTGTAAACCTCCCGTCATCCGTAAGAATCGACACTTCCTCACTTACAAATCGAATTCGAACCCGCAGCGATGAGAGGTGAAGGTTTAGAATGCAACGTCGTTAACCATTCGACCACGGAGACGCTTCGCCTTTATCATAGATGTTCAACCAAGTTTATTGTAAAAGTTAAGGTATTTACGGTGTGATTTTTTTTAAAACCAAATTTTGAAAATTATCTTATTTTTACTCTTTCAAGAGGCACCTTTCCTGGGTTTATATTGTTTTCCAGAGAGAATTATTTTGTATCAGACATCTTTTTGGCAGCTACTACAAACAGTGTCATTGAACATTTTCAATTCAGTTCTTCTTTCTAGACAAATTTCGCATTTAGAAAAAACGTACGACATCTGTTCTATTTCAAAGGCAAGTATAGCACCCATAGCACCCATAGCAAGGTTGAATTTTTCATCTTTCTGTAATGGTGCAGCTTCTGGTATGTCATTTATTTGATATGTTTTGATAGTATACCTTTTTTCCCGTTTATTTCTCATTTCCCTTTTCTCTGATTCTGACTGTGTTTCGTTTTCAAGAGGTTTTGATTCCTAGTTTCCTACATAAAGATTGGATGTCATTGGTTATATTAGAGTTGGAATTTGAGCCCTTATTTGGTTCAGAATATGGTGTAATAATATAATTTTCTGAATTATGTTTGCTCTTGTTGCCATGCGTGTTTTCGGTGGGTGATATTCGCTTTTTACTTTTACTACTATCGGCGTCATTAGAACTTGAAACTGTTTATTGTTCAAAAGTAAGTCAATGGTTGTACATGACAATTCTCCTTCATTGGTTGAAAAAGAATACATGTGATATTGCTCAGCACCAAACTCATGTTACATTGATGTTGTAGCCTAAAATGGTAGACACAGTTTCAATCTCACAAGCTGTGGCCCACCATTGACCCTTTATCATTTCCCTCTCGTATTTAAGTTTGGTCATGTCAGGACTGTGGTAAATTTGGACTAACTCCTCCATGCCAACCCTGTTATCAGCAATATTATAAAATTATTGCCTTTTAGTGAGGTCGATATGTGTATATATTACATATTTGTCTGTGATTTGTATAGGAAATACTGGGAATAGAAAAGCTATATCTACTCGTTTGCCCAGTGGGAGATATTTCCCAGTATGGAAAATTGTTCGGCCTTTTGCGTCAGTGGCGGGAATGCCAAATGACGTTCCGATTGTTTTACGTAAGTCGTCGTCAGATTCCGCCACTAGGAAATAACGATTACGGAAATTAACAAAGAGTTCCGGTTCCACTTGTTTTGTTTGTATGACGTAACGTCGTCTTGGATGACGTAACGTCGTCTTGGCGTTCTGGTGTAAAAAGGCATTAATCATTAGAAATATTAATAAAATCATTTTAAATTATGTAATATATATACTCTGTAAAAGACGTTTTGGACCATGGCAGTGTTCGAACCCGTACAATGATTGCTGAACCATGACATTCGACCATAACCCTTATTATCTCAGTTGATAATTCACAATAGTTCAACAATCAACAATAATTATCGTTTACAAAGAAAGTTTGCGAAAAAATAATAATCTTTTTATTGGTTACTCGAATGTGTCCGTAACTGTTACTTTGTATGGACTTTGCAACATTTTTTACAGACCCTTTGTGTGTTCGCGATATTTGTTTTTAATCAAATCTTTAATGTTTCTAGTACCAAATTAACCGGGTAGGGTAGACCTTGGTTACTAAAAAAAGATACTTAAATTGTGTCCACTAGTTTTATTTTTATATGACTTTATATACCCTGGTCCAAAACTTTTTTTACCGAGTATAGTTTAATAACCAGTGTTTTTGAGATACTGAAAATATCTCCCTCGGTAGAGAAATAGCCCCTAGATAAGAACTCGATCTCCGCACTCGTTCTTATATCGGGGCCATTTCTCTACCTCGGGAGATATTTCCCGTATCTCAAAAACATTGGTTATTAAACTCTATTTATCGACCTGATATCGCATCGGTCGATATCATTTTTCTGAGGTCGATAAATACAACACATATCGACCGAACCTAAAAGGCAACAATTATTTTATTATTAAATCAAATTATTCATGAAATTTTTGAATTTTGAAATTTTTGAAATTTTTGGAATTTTGAATTTTAAAATTTTTGAAATTTTGAAAATTTGGAATTTTTGAATTTTTGAATTAGTTTAATTTTGACAACCAATAAGGTAAGCAATATGGTGATTCCCGTTAAACGTGGGCGCTTCTTAATTTATAAGAGTTTCACCTCTTCTAAGTTCTTCATATAAAACTAAATAAAGTGGGACCACATGCCATGGCCCATGGGCATCATGATCATGGTATCAATGATCTGATCATACGCCCCACCAACATATACAGGGCAGGGTAGAGCAGGGGTGTCATTACCTTTATAAGTAAGCGGCACCCAGAGCAGAATAGCCGGGTGTTTTTATTGATACTTGTATGAAACACTAGTAAAAGTATTCATAGTAGCCAGGTAGACCTGTCAAAGTAGCAGGGAGAAATCCCCGCCTCCCGCCTCTTAATGACACCCCTGGTAGAGTCGTCATTTGAGGAGTGGAGACTTGCTTTAGTGGCATGGGGATATGGGAAAACAAAACGCGCAATAAAGGGAACACTGCCTGGAACAACAAGGAACGCCACCAGGAACACCCCCACCCGTGTTTAATACCGGTAGTACCCAGATAGTTAGAATATGTCTGTGAAAATTCCTTAAACAGGTCTTAATGTTATATTGATATATTTAAATACATAGATTTAAAACTGAAAATAAAAAAGTAGAAGTTATTTATACATGTGGATTATAAACGGTCCCGGGTCGTTTCGCACACTTTCCCATTCGCGCATCGGTTATTTCGCACATCGGTCGTTTCGCACATCATTTTGATAGTCGTTTCGCCCACTAAGTCGTTTCGCCCATCATCTATTAGGTATTGTATTTGATTGTGAATTGTGAATGAGTTTTTATTAACCTGTGAATAATAAATTAAGGGAGAATCATAATGATATTTGTGTTGTTGTTATTCAATGTTGAATGTTTGTTTATACTGTTATATTATTTACACTAATTATATATTATCTCAAAAAATTACTCATAACTGTTATCATACTCATAACTGTTGCCGCCAAATGTATTGGCGAAGAATATATATACATAGGCTGGCCGTACCAACAATTTCTACAGATTGTTTATATTTATTTTGCATATACTCTATATTGATAAATTATCTTTATTTAAGGGGGAATTTACCAATTCGAATATTTAAGGGTACGCATATGAACTATATATATTTGTAAATTTGAAGATATTTGCGACTTGAATCTGAATTTTGTTTTGTCCTCGTGAGAACAAGATTTTAATAATAACGTCTCAAATATGGCTATATATATGTTTGACGTTTTTCATAAAAGTCGCGTTGCACTCAACTGTCAACGTTTTTAGCATCACAGAGTGTTAGTTTAGTCACATACAACCACACGGGTATCTTCAAACAACTTCAAGTTTTACAACATTATGATAAATAGTTTGGTAACATAGCGAAATGGTGTTGCAAATCCCAAAATAATGTCGAGATCAGCGATGTACCAAGCTAAGTGTCCCTCTTGAAGACATATTTTCGCATATTTATATGTTTAAGAAACTAACCGCCAAATAATGGCAAAATTATCAAAACTCTATCCAGGTATTCAGGTCATATAATAATGTATATGTACCAATTAAAGGTATATGTTTATTCACGGGTTCTTACAATAATTGTGTTATTGAATATGCGTAAATGAAGTATGACTTGGTAACTATTAATTCGGCGGTCCAATTTCGTTGTTTGGTATGGCTGGTTAAAACCATTTATAGTGTGTCTATAGAGTTGGGATTCAAAAATATGTAAGTTGTATATATATATGTCGGTGAAGTACATGAAGAATTTCCGCAAATGAGATTGGGTTTTATTGCTTGAAACATGTTACCAATGTATACATTATTAAACAACGAATAAGCAGCTGCACATTTACAAAAAACTGATATTAACATGCATGATAAAAACAATTTAAGAATTAAATACGTTTGATGCTGTATCCATTAAATTTCAGATATCATCTTGACGTAAGTTGTGGTGTTTTGTTTCAGTAATACAGACATTATCGGAACAAAAATGTGTGCTCTTAAGATAGAATGATGACTGCAATAACCTTAAACATTTAGAACATTATCATATTTGGGGATATTAACTGCAAACATCGGATTGCAAGTATGATGTAATTAAATCGTAACTTAATAATATAGAGTTGCGTGACAGATATCATCTGACACAATGATAGGACGCCTTATGAAATACTAAACCATCTGAAATATTTGGGAAATTCCCCTACATCAGTAAAGTAATAAGACTTCACGTATTACTTCACTGCCTACATCTATCTTCCCACCTGCATGTAACTGTATTACGCTACATGTTCAACAATAAACACGCAACTAAAATATATATTCCCTTTAATATAGCAATGAGACAGAAGAACACAGTAAAATAGCAAATAATTTGAGGATTTGTGAAAAGTGTGTGTGTTAGTAAATGAGCCGACAGATGATTCTTGACCGAGTTATTTTGCATATGCCAGTTTGGTATTTAAATATTTGCATGTACTTACATAAACATATTGTTTAAAAACATTTTCAAATATAAGAAAGTATGGAAAGCCGTTTGGTTTTTAGCGGGGGTCCCAAACGGCTTTCCATAAAGAAAGACAATTTAACAACACTGCTTAAAATCAAAATAATCATCTTTGACAAAACATGTGTATTACACTTTACCATGGATTATTACCGAAATCACTTTTGAGATTGCCAAACGTGTACGTTTGGAAAAAGTTTTGTTCCCCTGCGAGCATACTGGTAATTGTTTAGCAAACGAATATGACCAATGACATATAGACTCGATACGAAAATCATGCTGTATTACTGCGATACGACAACTTTTGGATTTTTTCTTCAGATGGCGGGAGGTATACAGTACTGGTTCTACCTAGTAAACAATACGGTGATATGCCTCTACCACAAAAACATTGACCGTCATATATGGCCTAACATGTGCTAAATTTTACGTAAAACACCTTTCAACCAAAACAAAACCAATAACAAACAAGATATCCGGATAGACAGACGGACGGACGGACAGACAGAGACAGTCAAGTGAACAATTTTTTTGAAACTCAGTCTCCAATGGCCTGAAATATACACAAGAAGGCATGATTTGGGATGTTGCAAAAAAATAGCCACTCGTAGCTTACGCCGTTCATCATATATTTGGCCGTACCAATAAAAAATCCATGGGTACGCCCATGAATATATATATATATACGTCGGCCAACATATTTTATTCATAATTGAATGAATAAAAATAGGTTGTTTCCGGTTAGTTCCAACGAGGAGGTGTAACAAGCATTTCATCTATTTCATTGCAGACATTTTCAAATTCTTGCGTAATGTTTACAGTACATTTCAACATTTCAAAATATACATTTTTTTTTCTCTTTTTTTTTGTGCGTGTCTCTTTCTTTTCATTTATTTGGTGCAATTGTGCACATCTTTTGACACATCTTTTTATATATATATATATTTTGTTGTGTGTTTTCGTGGTGCGTTTGTGCACATCTTTGGACACTTTTTTTATATATTTTTTTTATTTTCATTTAATATACAGGATAGATGAGAGATATTACATACGGGACAGATGAGAGATTTTACATACGGGACAGATGAGAGATATTACATACAGGACAGATGAGAGATATTTCATACAGGACAGATGAGAGATATTACATACAGGATAGATGAGAGATATTACATACAGGACAAATTAGAGATATTACAAACAGGACAGATGAGAAATGTTACATACAGGACAGATGAGAGATATTACATACAGGACAAATGAGAGAAATGAACGACAATTTTATTTATCAGAAAATATATGTGAAAAATATTTAGAAAATAAATGAGTAAACATTTTAATAAAGAAACACGCAGCAAAATCGTTTTATTAAAACTTTGCGCGTCCCGTTAGTTGTTCTATAGAACTTGCATTTGTTCAATCTTAAATATTAAAAGTAAAAACAATACATTGTTATTTAATTATTTGCAAGCACATTTAAAGTAAAAATGATCCTAGATTAATACGTTTACATGCTAAGTTGAATGCTTGATAAAATCTTCACGATGTGTCCCTTTAAAATGTAATACATCTATATTTTCTCTAGACTTGAATGCTGTTTGATACTGTAGATATATTTGAAATACGGGTAAAGGTAATAGGGAATATAAACAATAAACACAACTGTATTCAAATTATTTGTAATTATTTTTTAATTCAAAGTGAATGACAAACAGTAATTATTAATTATGAAAGTTTATGCTTTTTCCTTCGAGAGGCTTGCATGTAGTCATCATAGATATAAATGATTGATTTTATAACAAATAAAGACTTAATTAATACTGCAAAAATAATTATTTGATTCATTCAAAGTGTTTAATGTTTTTTTACATAGAAAACGCAAGTTCATATATTCTTCTAAACACGAAATTTAATACTTGATACATTAAAAATGATTTCTAATCCTAAAATACCATAGTTCTAATTCCAAATAAGTATTTGCATAAGTAATTATTCATCACTATATATATATATATATATAAGGTGGGCGAAACGACTAACTATATGATGGGCGAAACGACTATCCGCGAAACAACCGATGTGCGAAACGACCCGTCACCATTATAAACCTAGAAAGTGACAGTGAAGTTATTAATAATATGTGGGGATTAACACTGAAAGTCAGTGATGGTGAAATCAATTGTACAGACGGAATTACGCTGAAAGAGACATAGTTCAATAATATTTAACGTCGGGATTTTAACCATCAATTTTTTAATTTTTTTTTTTATTTTGACTTTAGTCACACTATTGAATAAGTAAAAAAAAAAAGAAAAATGTAAAAAATCAAAATTGATAAAAATTAAAGGTCTCCATGAAAGATTTAAATATTGTGTGACGTTTTATGTTATAGAACTAAAAGAGACAGTGACATGGTTTATCAATGCGACTTGATACTAAAAGGGATGTTGAAATTGTTTATTTAGTGGGATTTACACAAAAAGAGACAGTGAAATTATTTATACGTATGGATTTATCCGGAAATTGACAGTGAAGATGTTAAACATGCGGATTTACGATAAAAGCGACAGTGACGTTGTTATGTGGATTTACACTGAAGGATCAGCAACGTTATTTATATATGTGTTTTGTTTTATATATTTTAGGAACATAACCCATACCGTCGCAAGCGTGGTTTTTTTAAAATTGAGAAAAAATACAGTAAAACATTCATTTCGTAATTCTATCTAGTAACTAATGTCAACCCATGCATTTAAAAGCGTTCTTATATTTTTCTTTTCCATTTTTTTCTAAAATTGAAGTTACTATAGTCTATATATGCAAATGTATCCTGAAATTAACAGAGAAGTCCCTGAATTCACCTCAAATTAACACTGAAGTTACTATATACATGTATGCAAATTTTTACCCTGAAATTAACACTGAAGTTAATATATATATATATATGCGACGAATTTACCCTGGAAATATTAAACAGTGAAGTTATTATATGCAAATTCAACCTGAAATTAACAGTGAAGTTATTATATGTGGATTTACACTGGAAGAGACGATGACATCATTTATATGTTGATTTACGCTGAAAGAAACGGTGACGTCATTTACGCTGAAAGAGACGGTGACGTCATTTATTAAGTGGATTTATGCTGAAAGAGACGGTGACGTCATTTATATACTTGGATTTACGCTGAAAGAGACCGTGACATCATTTATATACGTGGATTTACGCTGAAAGAGACCGTGATGGTTTATATATACTGTTTGCACCAAATTATTCTGTTTAAATTGTACAAAACAAATGAACGGGACAGTCACTAATTTTTTTAATGCTGCCTACATATACATCGTATGATACGTATCTAGTAGAAGGTTGCAAGCCCTTGTTAAAGCAGAGGAAATTATTTTAGTATTTATAGCAACAGGTTACACATTTTATATAACCATACCTAGAAGTTATGGGCCCAAAAAAAATTAAGAAAGGTTACATCTGAATCGGGGAGCAGTGCCCTTAATGTTTAATGTGCTGAGAAGGTCGATTCCGATTTACTGCATCCGTGGCTTGGATTGTTTGAAACCTCGACTCTCTCACTGCAAGTTGGAATTAATAAGAAAGCGTGTCCTTTCAGATGGGCAGAAGGTATACACTACTATTTCTACCCAGGAAAAAGTGGTGTGCCTCCACCATGGATGATATCGATCATCATATATGGCCTAACATGTGCTAAAAATGATGTAAATCATTCAAACAACCAGCCAACCGATTTACTGAACCACCAGGTTCATGTTGATTATCCTCATCTTACAGATGTTGCCAGCTATCCGTCAAATGACTCCCATCAGCCAGCTCACATCTAAATCATTTCATGCTTAAATGTTATATTAATTGCATATATAAAATTATGTATTTATTAGACACATATTTATATTTGCTTTATATTATAAGCACAACAAATAGGCGCCAGGGTTGTCATTAGTAGCCAGTTGCCGATCAAAATTATCGGTTAAAATGGTGTTATCATCAGTTAGTTTTGCCTTAACTTGTATTTGCAATATGTGACACTGACTTCTTTGATCCCTCGTCAAATTGTTTGGAATTCAAAATGAATCCCTGTTGCCAGGGCTAAATCTAGTTTAACTACTTTGCTGTGAAATTAGGAAGTTCAGTTTAATTTTTTAGTTCATTTGCTCTTAGTACAAACATGTACCACTTCTATGGTGTAATCGGTAAACACATCTACCCTTTGAGGGTAGAAGACCCAGGTTCAAATCCTGGTGGGAGTAAAAATTTGTTTGGAAAAAGAGCTGGATTAAGCATTTCTTTAAAGAGGCACTACCTATATCTACGCGATTTTTAATGTAAAATATTAAATACTCAATATTACTGCATTTATATGTATACAAAGCTATTTTATGAGTATTCTAAAAAGAAACATGGTTCGTATTCCAGTTCTGTAAATTATTAATTATGATCAAAACAATATCTTGAATAAAATGCTGCCCAGTCGTTTATTCCTGCCGGAGAACTACGAGTTTTTACGATTTTCTCGGACATGCGCAATGCGATTACAAACTATTCGGCGCAGTTCCGATAGCAAACGAATCGATCGGAACTCTTCGCTTATCAGACGAGGTAGTTCCGATTGTAAACGAATAAGATCGGAAAATCTCCGCAATCGGCTTGTCTAAAATAATTACGAATAAAATTTTAAAAATCCCATCTTTTCAATCCTGTTTTTCCCCAGGAAAACGCATATTACATTGGGTGAAATTATTGCCATTTACCTTTTTCATAGTCCTCTTTATAATTAAAGGGGTTGTTGCACTATTCTGAAACTAGCTTCATTTAAAAGGGTTTTAAAAACCATGGAAAAAGTTGAAAAAATTATCAAAATATCTTAAAAAATATAGGAGATATGACCTTTTGAAAATGTGCAAAAAGACTTCAATGGAGGCAGCCATCTTTGAATGATGACGTCATCGCGCCATTTTCCATATATGGAAAATAGTTAATAAATAGTGTTTAAAGCAAATAAATGTATTAAATTATAAATACAAAGTAAAATATTGATACTGTATATGCTCTTTTTACTACTTACATGTATTTACAGTGATAATCTTTGTTTTAAATGATATGTATCAATATACAATAAATGGTAAAAAGGCGCGATGATGTCATCAATCCAGGATGGCTGCCTCCGTTTGAGAATTTTTGCAATTTTTTAAAGGATCATATCTCCTGTATTTGTTAAGATATTTTGATAATTCTTTCAGCTTTTTCCATGGTTTTTAAAGCCCCTTTAAATGAAGCTAGTTCCAGAATAGTGCAACAACCCCTTTAAATAAAGTTTATATCAATTGGTGGACAAAAATATATAGGTAGAGCCTCTTTAATTCAATGTAATCAAATTCAATTTAAACAATCGAATATCATAAGTTACAGCATGTCTGGAAACGACCATGAGGAAAAGAAGCTATTACAAGACAATGGCCCATTTAGCAATAAAATCTATCATGAGGCCCCCTTTTCTTCTTTGAAAGCCGTTTCCCTCTTTTGGTTTTGCAATAATGAGCCTCTTATAAAATATTTTACCTAATATTGTAATGCATTGAATGCTCTTAGAAGACAGTGGCCCTCCCTTGTCAAAAAAAGCTACCTTATACGTACGTTTTGCGTAGCTAAAATTATTTCAAAAGCTACGTAAAACGTACGTAAAAGCTACGTAAAAGCTAGCGGTATTGGCACCTGCGTATTTCTTCGTATACGCAGCTTTTGTGCAGATTTTACAAAAATGATGCAAAACATAGCATTAACAAACAAGCTGAGCAAAAGCTGCGTAAAACGCAGCTTTTACGAAGGTGCCAATACCGCTAGCTTTTACGTAGCTATTACGCAGGTCTGCATAAACGAAGCTTTTACGCAGATCTCTGTAAAAGCTGCGTAAAACGCAGCTTTTACGCAGGTGCCAATACCGCTAGCTTTTACGCAGCTATTACGCAGGTCTGCATAAACGCAATTTTTACGCAGATCTCGGTAAAAGCTGCGTAAAACGCAGCTTTTACGCAGGTGCCAATACCGCTAGCTTTTACGTAGCTATTACGCAGGTCTGCGTAAACGCAGCTTTTACGCAGATCTCTGTAAAAGTTGCGTAAAACGCAGCTTTTACGCAGGTCTGCATTAACGAAGCTTTGATGCAGATCTTTGTTAAAGCTGCGTAAAAGCTTCGCAATTGCTGCGTAAAAACTGGCGGTATTGGCGTAAAACGCAGTTTTTACACAGCTATTACAAAGCTTCTGTGCAGATCTTTGTGAAAGCTGCGTAAATGAAGGATTTAAACAGCTTTGTCTTTCTTTTTCAATAAAGGGTCCTCCGAGGGCTAGTGAAAATTTGAGCAGATATAAATGGAAACGTAAATGTAGTCAAAATGATGCGCCACGATAAGCACTACAGGTCAAAGATAAGCACTACAGGTCTTTGACCGCTAGAGCATGGAATACATAAGGATGTGATCAATAAGAAACAATCAGTAATAAAGGCAATAAAGTTTATATGTACTTAATCTAGGTCCCCCTGTACAGGATTCAAATTTAACAGAATAAATAACATCATTATATCTCAGCAGCAAATGTTGAACAGTACATGGAAATAACATGTTACATAATTTTAATCTTAAAAAGTGATATTGGTGAAACGGCAGAAATGAAATTTAAAGCTATTTGACACTGGAAAAGTGTTACCTAAGCATTTTTATATTGAAATATTTAAACTATAAAACAAACAACTGATATGCAAAATGCAATGTGAAAAAATAAACTATAAACGAAACATCTATTAAATTTCACTTTAACATGAAAAAGTTTGGTAGAAACACTTACAGACTGAATATAATATTGAGCACTTATTTACATTGAATATACACTGAAGGGACACACAGCAACCTTGTAGTTAATAAAACAGTTAAATTAGCACCCAAATTTACTAACCCCACATCATTTTATGTCTTTTCCCTCTTTATTCTACTATATGTTGAAAAATGTTAGGGATGCAATATAATCCACTCAGGTGTTTGCAAAATCAATTTGCTTTCAAGGATTCAAATAATGATTTGTGCATAATAAATATGAAAACTAATATTATTGTCCTTCAAAACTAAACTATAGACTTCATGTGAAACACATTTGAAAACACTGTCTGATTCTAAAATAACAGGTAAACATATCTTTGATTTGTTTGTTTTCTCAGAGACCTATATTAATAATGTTTTTTTAAATAAAGACCATAATTATTAAAAAAGATATACACTGCACCCCTGGATAACAATTAGCTCCATTTATCTACACATCTAAGCCCCGGTAAGCGGCCTCAAACCCTCTCAAAATTGTCCTCATTGTTCGTTCAACATCATCTTCTGGAACCTCAAACCGACTTAATTATTGCTGTCCTGTAGATGCAAACATGTATGAAGTTTAAAAGCTTTACGGCTCGAGGTGTCCTGAGTAAAACTTAAATTTAAAACAGACGTATAGGACAGTCGGAAAATGGTAATTAACTCTATATGACTGATCCACTTCCGTGTTAAGGCAAATATATACACCATTGAAAAACATAGCACTATATGTATACATCTAAACCTCTGTAGGATGACTCGAACCCTCTTAAAACTGTTCTCATTTTCATTTGACTTCATCTGTTGGCACCTAAACCGTTCCCGAAGAACATAGATCTGAAAAGATAGTATATTTATAAATAAATTAATGTCTCCAAAAAAGACAAAATAAATTTATAAATGTATAAAAAAAAATCCATTTTAAATATAATAGTTTTTAATACTTCTGAAAATTTAAAACCTATATTATATTAAAAGGGCCTCATTGCAATCTTAGTCGTGTGGGTTCAATCCCTGGCTGGATTATATCAAACACTTCATGGTACTAGTAGTCCCAAGCATATAAAGTCGTAATTCTAGGACTGGTCAGTCCGGTGTCTGTATCATGTTATTTGTCTACAGCACGGTATTCCAGTATGGCACCACTATAAAATTGAGCATAGAGCTCATTTCGAAAAAATAAAACGGTGTGATAAAACATAAAGATTGTTAAATCGTTGGGTGTGGGATGGGGTGGTGGAGGTGACATGTGCACCAAATAACAGCACGTGGGGGGATGGGGTGTAAAAGCTATTTAGGAGGAGTAGCGGCGACAATATTATATTTAAAGTAAAAAATTCAAAGGGCAATAAAAAATCAGTGAACCGGAACGAAAGCACGACATCATACCGATACTTCTGTAAAGTTTTGTCAATATCCAACAAGCCATTTAGGAGTAGTGGCGACAAAAAATTTAAAGTAAAAAACTCAAAGGGACATAACTCCGTCAAAAATCAGCGAACCAGACCGAAAGCGTGACATCACACTTCCTGCAAAGTTTCGGCAAAATGCATCAAGCCGTTTAGGAGGAATAGCGGTGCCAACAAATTTAAAGTGAACAATGCAAAGTGCCATAACTCTGTCAAAAATCAGCAAACCGGAACGACAGCGCGATATGCACAACTAGACATCATACCGATGCTTCTGCAAAGTTTTGTAAATATCCAACAAGGCGTTTAGGAGTAGCGGCGACAACAAATTTAACTTTAAAAAATGCAAAGGGATATAACTCCGTCAAAAATCAGTGAATCAAACTGAAAGCAAGACATGCACAACAAGACATCATACCGATGCTTCCTTCAAAGTTTTGTCAAAATCCATCAAGCCATTTAGGAGTGTGTATGTGGGGGTGTGTGGACCATTTCAGACCATTAAACGACTTGCATGCTGTCGCACACTTCAAATGCTTGATACAGTTAACCCTATAGATATTCTTCCCATTTATATATAAATGTTTTTATATAGCTGTAAATGGAGAGTGGCTCTGGAGTGTTCATTTCATGTTGATGCAATATAACCTTTTTATGTGGTGCGCCATAAACCTCAATTTAAACTTCCAGTGTGAAACTTCTGCGAGAAAAATACCTGAAGGCATACCTGTCATAGGATCTAAGGTTGAGGATGTATTCTGTTGAATCTGTTGGACAGCTTCATCATCGCCTTCCGAGCGACCCAACCATTGACAACTTGCGCTCATGTCAACATCTCCTGAAAACTCCAAGCATAACAATTGCTGAAATATTATACCACTTCAATTTCTAAATAAAGAATTGAATTGTACATGTGCTGTTATACGCCACATAACAGCACATGTGGCTTTTAAAGGACTTATTAATAAATATACAGACATAAATATACTGATTGGTTGCCGATGAAAAATGTTTGACTCCTTAAAAGTATACCCATTACAACCTGTCGCAATGCAGTCACCTGACATCAAACTGACAAAAATGTTCAGTCAATCGTCATATTTTGTGTATGTAAAACTTTTTAAAACTAGAGGTTGTTTTTGAGAAAAACTGATGTCTCATACCACTGCAAAGTTTCGTCAAAATGCATCAAGCCATTTAGGAGGAGTAGCGGCGACAACAAATTTAAAAGTAAAAAAGATGGGTCATAAATCTGTCAAAAATCAGCTATCCGGAATGAAAGTGCAATACGCACAACTAGACATAATACTAATGCTTCCTGCAAAGTTTCTCCACAAGTCCCAACAAGCTATTTAGGAGGAGTAGCGGTGACAATATTATATTTAAAGTAAAAAATTCAAAGGGCCGTAACTCCATCAAAAATCAGCGAGCCGGAACGAAAGCACGACATCATACTGATACTTCTGCAAAGTTTTGTCAATATCCAACAAGGCGTTTAGGAGTAGCGGCGACAACAAATTTAACTTAAAAAAATTCAAACCGAAAGCACGACGTGCACAACAAGACATCACACCGATGCTTCGGTCCTGAAAAGTTTTGTCAAAATCCATCAAGCCGTTTAGGAGTGGGTGTGGGTGTGTGTGGGGGATGGACAATTTAAGACCATTAAACGACTCGCATGCTGTCGCACACTTCAAATGCTTGAAACAGTTAACCCTATATATATTATTCCCATTTATAGATGTTTTTATATAGCTGTAAATGGAGAGTGGCTCTGGAGTGTTCATTTCATGTTGATGCAATATAACCTTTTTATGTGGTGCGCCTCAATTTTAACTTCCAGTGTGAAACTTCTGCGAGAAATACTACCTTTGATCTGAAGGAATACCTGGCATAGGATCTAAGGTTGAGGATGTATTCTGTTGAATGGTGAACACCATCATCGCCTTCCGAGCGACCTGACCATTGACAACTTGCGCTCATGTCCAACATCTCCTGAAAACTCCAAGCATAACAATTGCTGAAATATTATACCACTTCAATTTCTAAATAAAGAATTGAATTGTTGTTTTAAAAGACTCCTTACCCTGTAAACATAGATTCAACCGGCATGTGCTTAAATCCACTGCAGTCCCCTTTAACAAATTGAATATGGAGGAAGAAAATGCATTTTTATAATACTCCTTGACAGCGTCGCCCGTGTTTTTCTGAATTGATAGACCTCAATTTGCACCATGACAGGCATAATCAATAACTTGCAAGCTTCATTCAGGTAATGCAAGTACAATGTTTATCTTCAAAACAGTAAGTTGTGCACAAGTAACATATTAATACCTTCACCAATCTCGTTTGCAAAACTGTCAATGTTACAACGAAAAAACACATTCTTTTATTATTTGCAGTTTAATTTAGATGTTTTAAAAAATACAAGCTTCTTTGCTTATAGTTTTGATTACACTTATACACTTCAAATTAATTGGTCCACATTATTATGAAGAAGCTCTACCATGAACGTATTTAGATAGGGCCTACCTCTGATTAAAAAAAACCCACACAACATGCGTAATTCTTGGTACTGCCAGGACCCTTGTACGGCTCTCACACTTTCCTGGGTGAGCCATCTGTGTAATCGTTTGATGGCTTCCAAGGCTCTAAAATGGTTCTTGCAGTGTCACGAAAAAAAATGTGCTAATCACAGTACTGTTTGTAAATATTAAAGATGAAAGGTACTGTTTGTAAATATTAAAGATCAAAATTCAAACAATTCAGGAAACCGCGGGCATAATTTGCAGCGCATGCGCAGATCTGTGATTCACTTCCATAATCTCGCAATTCTTACGAACGTATCACACAAATATTTCAAAATGATCAACATATGTCAATAAATATGCTTTCTTTATAATGGTTTCTTCCTTTTTTGTTATCAGAACGTATACGTTAATAACTGAACTGATTATCGAAACAAAATGTATTTTCTCTCAAATTAAACATCTATTCAATTTCCCATCAAGCAACACTGGAGCGATGACTTCCGGAAGTAAACTCGTCAAAATCAATTTTGTCAACAAGCAAGGGAAAAACGAAAACATTTACCTGTAAAATAATAAATAATTACTATGTAATTCAATAACTTTACTATCGTTTATCTACAGTCACATATGTAAAATACACTAAAAATTGTTTCCAAACACAAGGTTTTGCTTTTTCAAGCGTTTATTGAGCAAACAGATTAAATAAAACAACCAGGAAATGCTTGTTTTCTGAAAGTCGGCCATTTGCATTCGTCTGTCATCAGATTCACGCTATCGTGAAACTTGCAATTTTTTTTATTAATTTATTTTATATTAACTTTTTTTTTGTCAGAAACATCCAAATTTACTCTGATGCATTATAATTTCGCATCTGATTTGCCTGGGATAAAAATAAAATAAAAAATAAAAATAATTTCCCCCCAATAGTTGTTATACGAGTTTGGGAGTTAGCCAAGGCAATGTCTTAATACCATATTATTTTTCGTTTAAATATTTTTGAATATGTTTTTTTTTAATATACCCCCTGAAGCAAATCTCATAAAACTTTATGGGTGCACTGCCTGTGGTGAGAGGATGATCCCTATTGATTTTGAGGTCAGTAGGTCAAAGGTCACCGTGACCTGATAATGAAAAATATTGCCTGCTCCATAACTCCTCATCCCCTTAAGCAAATCTCATGAAACTACATAGGTGAACTGCCTGTGGTGACAGAATGACCCCTATTGATATTGAGGTCAGTAGGTCAAGGTCACTGGGAGCCAATAATGAAAACCTTGTCTGCATTATAACTCCTCTCCCCCTGAGGCAAATCTCATGAAATTTCATAGTTGAACTGCTTGTGGTGAGAGGATGACACCTATTGATTTTGAGGTCAGTAGGTCAAGGTCACCAGGAACCGATAATGAAAAACCCTGTCAGCACCTTTAAGGGGTTGATGCACTATTTTCAAACACAGTTTATTTTAAAGGGCTCTGAAAAACATGAAAAAAGCTGAAAGAATTATCAAAATGCCATGAAAAGTAAAGGAGATATGACCTATTGAAAATGTGCAAAGAAACATAAATGGAGGCGGCCATCTTTGAACGATGACGTCATCATGCCTCTTTGCCATATATGGCATATTGATAAAATGTCTTTTAAAGCAAAGAAAATCACTGCAAATGAAAAATAATTTTACATCTGTATATTTATTTCTAATCAATTTGCAGTGGTTTTCTTTGCTTTAAAATACATTTTGTCAATATGCCATATATGTTAAAATGGCACGATGATGTCATCGTTCAAAGATGGCCACCTCCATTTATGTTCTTTGCAAATTTTCAATAGGTTACATCTCATTTATTTTTCATGACATTTTGAAAATTCTTCCAGCTTTTCCCAAGTTTCTCAAAGTCCTTTTAAATAAATCCTGTTCGGAAATAGTGCATCAACCCCTTTAACTCCTCTCCCCTTGAGGCAAATCTCATGAAACTTTATAGGTGCACTGCCTGTGATGAGAGGATGACCCCTACTGGCATCTGCCCTAGGGTTTATCCCAACCCGTGAGGTCACATGTTCCTGTGCCATAACTTGGAAACTTTTGAGATCCCCACCCTAAACCCATCTATACACTTACTGGGCCAGAACACTTTAATGTGAGTGTGGGAATTTGTTGATCTTACTCTTATATGAAATTATAAGCTTGTTTGACTTTTTTTTTTTTATAATCTTTTCGAAGATTATATTAGGCGAGTGATTCAGAGGCATTAATTTAGCCCTCTTGTTTACATAAAATTTAAGAAGTTGATTGCCTAACATCTGCATTGATACTGATCAAAGAAATGCTCATTTTGTTAAAACATAACTTGCTCGCTTGAGTGACCTTGCTATAATGAGATTATCATTTTACAATGAATTCTGAGTCCATCATCTAATGGTTTGAGGTAGGTAATTTTGTACCAGCAATTTATACACAGAATTAAATTGACATTGGAATGCATACAGTTTGATTATAAGCTAATAAATTATGGTCCAAATTCACCACCTTTTAAAACACCTACAGGATCAATAAACTTTTTTTTTTCAAGGTTGTATTTATGTGTAGCACTGTGACAGTCTATGCCAAAGATAAAAGAGGACTCCCCAATTACCCCTTCATCTTTTAGAAATGTTTAAATTTTCAATATCACTTTAAAAAGACAAACTGACAAAAGTTTAAAAAAATAAACTAAAAGATGCAGCTTTCCTAAAGCTGCGTAAAACCTACGTATTTTTGTTTTAACATCTTATTATCATTAACAATTAAAGATACAGCTTTTCCGAAGCATTTACAAAAAACCGCAGCTCTTGTAATTATCCTTTTTTTGCAAGTAAAATAAAAGACACAGCTATCAAACGCCTTTCTTAAAAAATACGCAGCCTTAAATATAAATACGCAGCTTTTGTACACCTTTCTTACAAAATATTCAGCTTTGGACATAATTACGCAGCTAAAGTGTAAAATACGCAGCTTTGCGCAGCCTGCTTCTAAAATAACGCAGTTAATCACAAAAAACGCAGCTTTAGGATGGATTGCTGCGTAATAGCTACGTTTTAGCTACGTATTTTTCAAAGCTGCGTAAACATTTGACAAGGGCAGTTAGTAAAATTATCTTCCCTGAGGCCCTCTTTTCAATTCACCATCTTTAAGGCCCTATTATATTACCCTTTGGTCTTAAAATGAAAAACAATGTTATTTTGCTACAATAATAGGCAGGGCTGTACAAGTAAATTTTTTAGCCACTCGTCCGGGACTAGTCACCCTGTCAAAAGTGACTAGTCCCAAAAAAATTGTCACTAGTCCCAAAAAATGGACACAAGTCCTGAATTCTTTCGATTTCTCAAGTCAATATGTTAAAACTGCATCTTATTTTAACGGATTTGCACACAATTCAATATACACAGTAAATGAAACAATCCTTATTTACTCTTCAGACAATTAATGTATACATGTTTCAGTGGTATAGATTGTAGACTGCCATTGGGTGAAACAGTAGCAACAGTCCTTATTTACTCTTCAGACAATTAATGTATACATGTTTCAGTGGTATAGATTGTAGACTGCCATTGGGTGAAACAGTAGCAACAGTAAGAATCATTAAATATTGAACATTGTTAATTGGACAAATCTGGGACTGAAATCTTTCAAACAGTGACACGCTCGACTTTCTCTTTTTTTAAAATTGGACTAGTCCGGGACTGAAATCTTTGAAAAAGTGACACGCCCGACTTTGGTTTTGGACTAGTCCCGGGCGTCGGGCTATAGGATTTGTACAGCCCTAAATAGGTATTTTTTAAATATGTTTACCATATATTTACAAAAATCTTCCCTGAGGCCCTCTTTTGTCCATATTCTTCTCTTTTTGCTATGACCTTTGCCCTTTAAATCTTGGTAGCCAAACAGAGACTAACGAGTGGTCGTTTTAGCGCAGGATGAAACCTAACATGTGATGTCGACCAGTTTTCAAGACGTTTACACATCCATAAACTCTTCTAACTACATTCTTTTCTTTCACAACTGTTATTATATTTATTATCTCATTTTAACCGGGTGTGTCTTTAATTGAAATGTTGAAAAATAATAGCTCCGTCGTTTCACTGGGCGCTTCAGAGAGCTGAGATCAATGCCAAGAATGGAAGTTTATAAAAATTATGTAAATATATATCCATTTTTAGATATCATACAGTAGCTTTTTTCACGTTTAATCTTCATTATTGTGATCTTTATTTTTTCATATTGACTACTGTTCGCATTTAGGCAAAATAAAAAAAAAGTTAAAAAAAAATAATGTGAAATATGGTATACAAAATGCAAAGTCTTATTGTGAAGGACTAGTGCTAGGTTATGGGGGAAAAAAACAATAATAAATGTATGAAATGAATTGAAACGAATGTTGTTTAACGGCTCATCAACACAGTATAGGTTATTTAGAGCTGCCCCAGAGAGAGGGGAAGGATACATAGGAATCCGGGAACCGTGCCCTACTCTTATTATCAAATAGATTCCTATGGTTCTTTAACGTGCTCGGAGGATAGACGGTACTGCCCGGTTTATGTCCCCATCCGACGGACGAGGCTAAGGGAAAGTGTCTTGGTCAAGAACACACCGACGAAACTCAGTGGCGCCACGGAGGATTGAACCCGGGGCCTCCGGTTACAAATCCGCCGCGCTACCGACTGCGCCATGCCAGCCCTAAAGAATATTTTTTGTTTCAAAACCCAGTGTAAAACCCACATTGTCAATACATACAGACTTGCTTTACACAGATAATTTTAATGTTATAGTATCAAAAATAAACATTGTTTCATGCTACACTGATTTTTTCTCATATTTTGTTTTTGGAAAGGAAAAAAAACAATAACCCATACTGTGTAATAAATCTGTATATAAATCCATTACCAAAGGACAATGTTTTAGGATAGTTTTAAAGGATTAATATACACAACTTCCAAAATTATTATTTTTTCTATAAAAAACAACAACAAGGTTGATTAAGGAAGATCAAGATATAACTTATAAGCAAGGGTATACTATTTCTAATTAGTAAGCTGAGCTTTGCATGTCCCAGAATGAAAACATTAAGTTTATTTGCTACAGTTTGATACTGGAAAAATCAACTAAGTAAATGATCTCTATACTCCAGTTCCACAGATAGCAAGGTATTGACTCCACATGGTTTCAAACTTATTCATTTTTAAGTTTTTATATGCGATTAGTTTCTCAACTTTGTACAAAGATATTATATACGTTTTAAAAAGGTTAAGCTGTGGTATTTGACGTTGCATCTTGTTTCGATAAATGTAAAGTTTTGCTTGCATGATGATTTTGCTCAAAACAGTATTAAATTTACTATTTCCAAATAAAAATATCTGTTTCTGTTAAAGTTACGAATGCTGTATGGCATTTTTCTGTAAGATAAGTTTGAAGTTTTGACCAGAATTCTTTTACTGTGCTCCACAGTTCCAAAACAGATGTTGGATAGTTTCAGTGTATTTTTGCAAAAGCTGCACATATCGTTATTACCGTAATAATATTCATTTTTGATAAAAGGTAATTTGTTCCAAGTATTCTATGGTTGATTCTAAATTGAACTAAGGTAACTTAGGATCTTTTGTAATTTTATAAGGTAAGGCATATAATCTTTCAAATTCAAAGTTTGGAACACTAACTACTTCATTTTTCCATTTACTTAATGCTTTGGGATATTATTTCTAATCATGATGTCATATATGTTTCGACAGCCTTTCTCATTTTGTAGAATTAAGGATATGATTAGTGGACGAATAGGGTTTGGCTGTTACAGATGCACAATATTCAGGTTTGCCAAATAATTCCTGACAGCAGTTATAAGACCTTCATATTCAAGAAAATTGGACTGCATATTATAGTGTTAATTCAATTCTATGTATGAATAAAGATTTCCATTTTTGTCTAAAATGTCATTAATAAAAGTTATTCCTCCTGTAAACCATCTTTTGTAAAACACACTAGAGCCTCCGATTGAAATTTAAACATTTTAAAAATGTTTGATGCTTCTAGAAGCCCTTATAAAATAAATACATTTGATGTAATCATTGATCACATAGTAATAGTGTTAAATAAACTATTTTCATATTGTTTATATTAAATATATGATATCTGGAATGTTTTCACTAGATGATATATGTATAAGATCTATATCTTGAAATAAACTAACCCTTATGTCAAAGGTGTACCCTAATGTCTGTGGATTGGAGAAAAAATATATACTTCCAGACCATATAAGCGTAATTTAACAATACATCAAGTACCATGGACGTCAGTATGGACTTCATGAGTCATATCTTTCTGTGTTTAGAGTTTTATTAATTGATTTACTGATACAATATCAAGTTCATATATGCATGCAGTTGACATATCACTCTCGACTGACAAAACAGTAAACAATCACTCCCATAATATGATATAATCATAATTACAATGTCTCTTCCTCCTTTCCCTTCAATTCAACCGTAATATTAAAGTATATATTTGGAAAACTCAACAAATGCTTCCAAACTATCAGTCATTATATGGAACGAACTGTTTGGGACCGACCGACGGAGCTGTTCGTCTTCATTTCAACTACACATATTTGGGGATTTATTTTGTTAAAAAGTATAATTTATCGGTCATAGCAATAAAATATCAAGAAATTGATAAAATCACTCACAAATCTGCAATATTTTCATCAATACAACATTATATAAAAGAGCACTATTTTGCGGAGAGCTACAATCGAAAACCGAACCAAATTCATCATTTTGCTTCCAAAAACCATTGAGCGGCACCCAGTACTCTCCGAGCCACTATTACCGAGTACGGAAATTGGCGAAGAGTTCCGATTGGCAAAACACCAATATCGATCGGAACTCTTCGCCAATTTCCGTACCCGGTAATAGTGGCGGAATCCGACGAAGCAGTTCCGATTGACACCAATATATCTAAGTTACGGAAATCGACGAAGCCACAAGGAACGTGACTCATACCCCATACACATACGTTTCTATTTATATCATTTCCGTTTTCCATTTCTTTCTCTTCTTATCTTGCTTTTCTTTCCGACTTTCTAAAAAAAAATCTTCCTATGTCTCTCTTTCACGTTGTAAATAATATAAACAGTTGTATATTTAGCAATATGTTAATATATGGTTCACGTATGAAGGATGAAGTGTTGAGATGTTTTAAATAGATAATAAGTTTTTTTATACGCAGTTGTTTACATGATACACTCCATAATAATCTGGGGATTTTCTTTCAGCCTGATTTTCCCCTCTTCATTTCTTTAAAGCCGGGATATTTTATTTCGCCTAGTACAATGGCCAGATTTTTTTCTTCGTCAACTTGAAAGCCAGAATATTATTTTTTAAGTTTTACTATTCGTAGAATAAGAAAAGCTGTTGTAGATCTACGTAAACGTCTGCGTCGACGTTGGTTTTCAGTTTTTGGCCAAGTCCAATTATTTCAGCAACCACTGGTCAGTGAAACTTTAAATGTGTCATCAGTACCATCAAGGACACTGGTAGACACATGTTCCATAACTCTGTATTGCAGTTAAGCACATGCATGGCCGTTTTATTACTTTTAATTTCTGGTTTAAGTTCTTTTTTGTCAAGTCCAGGTATTTTAACGACTGAAAGTCGTGTACATCAACAAAACTTCGGCAAAGCTTGGAATATCAAGGGCACTAGTAGACATATGTTCCATAGTAACTCTGAATTGCATTTAAGCAAAGTTATGTTCCTTTTTCGACTTCAAAATTCTGGTTAAAGTTTTAAGGCAAGTCCTTGTATTTCAATATGTGATTGTTAATTTTTAATAGAACTTCAGTAAAGCGTGGATGCTAGTAGACACATGTTCCATAACTCTGTATTCTTCTATTTTAGCAAAATTATGGCTCTTTTTCTGGATAAATATTTTCTGTATTGTATTTTAGAAAATATGTAGCCTATTTTCGACTTAGAATTTCTTTTATCTTATTTGTTGGTAAGTCCATTTATTTCAATACCCGCTAGCCATATATCTCTGTCATAGGAGCTTGACAAGTGTCGTCAGAGTCACCAAGTACACTTACAGACACATGTTTCATAACTTTTTATTTCATTTTAGCCAGATGATAACAAATTTTAAACTTAGAGTTTCAATTAAAGTTTTTTAAGCAGCTTCATATATTTCAATGAAACTCCTGCATACATCAAGCCTTTAAATGTCATTAGCCCTAAAACCCCACACCTTCCCCACTCCACCACCACCACCACCATCACCCCAGATAAATAGACAAATAATTGTTCTATGCATATTGATTTCTCTTCAGTTACCATGTCTGCATCCTGTTCTCTTCCAACACCTCTCCCCACCGCCTCCACCCCACCCCCGCCCATTCCCCCACACACTCTCCGCCTTAGACTCTCCCAATGAAAATATTGTATTCATTATGTTCTTTTCCTATTCATTAACACTTTACTTCCCCTCTCCACCCTCTTTAAGTTCATATTCTTTCTGGGTATTGAAGGTCTTGCTTTGATATTTGGTTTATATGTTTACTGACCACTCCCTCCCCGCACCCCCTACACCCTCACATCACCTCACCACCACCACCTAACCTCCACAATTAAGACTTGATCATGTGAATGAACTGGCACCATGATTGGTGAGACAGAAGTGTCGGTGACCTTGTTTAACTTTGAATAGTGGAGAATGCTGTCCTTTCGACAGCTCTTGTTTAATATGGATCTTTCCATATTTGGTGGATGGAACTCATGTGCTGGTTTTAATCTTTAGTTATGCTTGTCCTTGTTGCTTTCTATGTGAGCCCACTTTCGCTCTTCTAAATTATGAATTTATTGGATGTTTTGTTTGGTGGTGTAGGGGAGTGTCTTGTACTGGGCAATGACTACCAGTTCCATACCATTCGCATATAGCGCATAGCTTTGTCTGTAACCTGGCATTGCATGTGGTTGAAGCTGCTTCTTAAGTCCAACTACTTGTTGATGCTATTCACAATGTCCATCGCACAAGTACCAGGACCCTTTTAATTTTAATACTACCATGACCACTGCATACCACTTTGATTACTAACATGTCCAAAGTATAGCACATGTATAACTATCATGGCTACTCTTTACCACATGTTCTACTACCATGACCACTGTATATCACAAGTATTACTTCCATGACTACTGAATTCCCCATTCATTACTACCATGACCACTTAATACCCAATGTATTACATGTCAAACACCCATGTTAAATTTCCATAGACGGTTATTTCCCCATTTTTGTAATATCTCATATCGCTTGTAATGTCTCCATGGAGTGTGTCACTGAATGATAGTCTTTTTTTGTAATGTCACCCCAGTATAATTTGTACTGTCTTATGATTGTGAAGTCAAAGCAAGTTTATATGAATTGGGATGTCTTATGCTGAACAGTGTATGTATACATGCGCAAATGAAAATCAGTGACCATTTACTGAAATGGCGGACACAGTTTGCACAACTTTCTGAAGATGATTTGAACAGAGAGAAGTAACAATGTTTTCTCAAACATGTTTTTCAGTATAACACAATAACTACTGTAGCCTGTGAAGGTTGACAAATATTTACTGTCACCCTCACAGGATTGCCATATTTACATATACTACCATGGCCAATGTAGCTCATCTTATTTAGGTCACTATCTTTTATTGTTTTTTTTACGAACGATCAAGACCGAGAATTGCTGTAGGAGGAAGGATTTTTTTTTTATAGTAAAACATAGTTTAATTACTTGAAAGGAAGAGAATGAGATGTCCTATTAAAATCTGGGAGGAGGTAAAAAAAACCATTAAAATATCAATTTCCTTACGGAAAAATAATTTAAAATACCTAATTTCTTTTTTTCGTAGGAGGGTTTGTAAAACGAATTATTAAAAAATAAGGGCCTTATTTCAAGCATGACTTGATATGAATATCACATTCATTACTACCATGACCAATGTATACCAAATTACTACCATGACCACTTTATAACACTTTATACAGCACATTTACTACCACCTTTGCCAGTGTTTACCACATTTATCACATAACTACCATGACTAATGTATACCACATTTTTTATTTCTACCTTAATATAATTATGTACATCACATTTATTACAACCATGAATATTATCACTGTCTTCTAAACTCATTTCAACTGGAGATTTCGATAAACTACTGAGCAGAAGTTGTGGATGTTGCCAGATTGTGGTTAAACATTTCCATGTTGAATCCAGTGGCTGATGGAGTAAATGTACATTATCATAGGCTGAAGAGGGAGCCAGATTATTTCCCCCCTCTAATTGGACTCACGGACAGATTATTGTTTTCCAAAAATGTGAGAGAAGGCTGGATTTTTTCCCCCAACAATTTGAGGTCCTGTTTATTTTTTTCCCTCAAGTCAGAACAAGGATATTTTTTCAGAAATTCAAGGGCCAGAATATTTTTTCAGAAAAAATCCACCCCCGGCCCCCCACCCAAATCAAAATGGTCGGTACCTAAGGTATAAAACGATATATACATGCTCGTATGTGTGGGCGGTCGAGGGATAGTAGCAGTGGAATGAGTAGATTGTTTACCCTGACAACCGCTTGACAGAGCTACATATAGCATACAGTTGTCGTAAATAATCATGTAATTGCAATGAGCCATACATAATATGAAACGGCGCTAATGGAATTGTGTATAAACTTATGTGATAGATATATTACGGTGTGTTGAATGTTTTAGTTGTACATGACTCCTGTCTCCGGTTTGACCATATGGGGTGGTCTGCCTCTACCACAAACAAATCGACCGTCATATATGCCCTAACATGCGCTAAAAATGACGTAAAATACCATTCAAACAAACAAAGAAATAAATATTTACCGAATTACCTTGTATATTAGCGGTAGTTACATATCTGTCAAGTCTCACGCACACGCATTTTGGTGTCAAATCACGCTCACACGCATACATTTTACGTTCTCACGCATTCTTAGAATTTTGCCAAAACAGTTTTTGTCTGCGATTACCAAAAAATGGATAACATTTAGTATATTTTAACCAGGATTTCCGCATCGCTTCGGTATATTGCGTGACTTAAATGAATTCGAGTATACCTCTAAGCTAAAATTCACCCAAAGACCGTCTCGGACTTCAGTGGGCTTAACCCCACTGACTCTCTAACCAAGGGTCAACTGCACATTGGGTCCCATCTCATGCTTGATTTTCATTGGGCCTTGACAGCTATGTAGTTATAATTAGAATATAAACATGTAAGCACAAACGATCCGTATTGTTGATAAGGCAATGGGTTATAATTAATAGTATGTTTAATATCAAGATAATTTAAAATGAGAAATTAATAAACAGTTTGACAATATCATGAGTTCTTGTAATAGGCTCTACATTTATCGCAAATTTAAAGCATGTTTGTACAACAAGTAAGTGTTCAGGCTTCGTCTATGATCAAGCTATGTCAAGCTATGATCTCTCAGGACATTTGTTTGCTCTTATTTTCACTTCTATATCTGAACGTCTTTATTTAAGCATTTGAGTTTTAAATAGTTTGCTTTAAATAATTTTGTCCGAAACGCCTAATCTTCGAAAGAATGTGTCTATTTCTCGGCGTTTGTTAAATTCGCGGTAGTTTTTGGATGTCGTAGACATAACGAATAGTTCCAGTTTCATAATAGTCATCCTATAAGATGCACAGGTTTTATATCAAGTTTCTATTGGGCGCCGTTTTAATATGTCTTTACTATTCAATGATGTCCAAAGATGATACAGTAATTTGGTTTCGTAAGACAGAAAATATATGTAATTTTAAAATAGAAGGTCTGCGTTCGCCATATGGTTTGCCTTACACCGTACTCAAATACGCTACACCGTCACGGTTTCGATCAGGACAGTGAAAAAAGAAGAAGAAATAACCGAAAGTCCTTGCTACACTATCCTGGAATAATGTGTATTCGAATCCCTGGAACGAATAGTTTTCCTTTCCTTTTTTGTTCTCTCCATTGTTGTCACACATTGTCTTTTGTCAACCAATCATGACTGAGTAACGTCATCACAAGATGAGATGCTCTACACTAAAGGCTGTCACGATCGTAAGCTGGAGGTCAGCCATCTTCCGACAGAATATCATAAATACATGGTCGCTAGCGATGTGATACAACAGGAGGACAAGATCCTCCAGATGCGTCAGATGTCATTGAATTAAGGTCAAGGTCATTATTATGCCGAAAACACATGAGGTCGTCAGAAATGCCATACCATATAGGTCCATGGTGATACAAATGCAATATAACGTAAGGTTATTAATGTTTAATAAAACTGGTCGTTCTAATACATAGATATGTATCAAGGGCGTCAATAAAAAGAAGGGGTCCAAAATAACCGGTGATACCATACAGCATGAGGTCAAATGATAGCACATACGGTCGCCGACAGACACAACCTTGACTTTAGATCAATGTCGTCAATATGCCAAAATCATGATCATTAGGTCAGAAGTGCGATTCCATATAATGTCAATGTCATACATTAAATAGGTTCTCCGAGCGCTGAAAATTAATAGTGATGGCGGAGTGAAGGGTGGGGGAAGATAAAACGAACACATAAACTGTCTCGGGATTCATACCCGTACCTGTACATGGTTTTCGGTATACTGACAATGTCATTGTCGTCTTGACCTAAAGTGATGGTGACCCATGGTGACTATTTGCACTATCGCAAATGGATAATCATATCCTCAGGAAATGGTGGGGAGAGGTTGAATCCAAATAGGAGTTCAAACCCTCATTAACGTTTATCGACGTTTTTGGTGCTGCACATGTCATAAACGAGTATTTTATATTTGTCAGATTCGTGTTGTATATTTAGCACTCCGATAATTTTCCGTTTTTTTCAGAATGCCACTTATTCATGAAATAAAAGCAATGCACACACGAAATAAAACAAGTATTTGGTTAACACACTATTTAAATAGTTAATTGAACGTTTTATTTAGAAAACAAATCGCGTTTTAATTTCTCAAGTCAGGCGATAGTGCAATTTGTGAGGAAACGACAATACTTTAGACCAGGTTCCGTATTCATAAAGCAACGTAACAGAGTTAAATGTAACACAACAGAGTGTTATTTTAACAAAAAATAATTTATTGAATCAAAATAGCTTACAGCAAACAACAATAAAAAGAAATAAAAAATATATAATTAATTTATAATACTGTTTACCTACACTGTTGACACTTGCACATAATGTAGCTGAGCATTTCTCGATCATAAAAACAAAACAATTTATAATTGAGGAATTATTTTTTCTCATAGGATAATTCCAGAAAAAAGCTTAAAAGCAACACAATGCATTATTCAAGAACATTCAAGAATCAGCCTTATAAGCTACATAATGCATAATTCAAAAATCGGTCTTAAAAGCAACACATTTTAAAATATAAGAATTATCATAGTAAGAAGCAACGCAGTGAATCATTAAAGAACATATTACTAGTATTAATACACAGAAAATGGGTTCCCTTGAAAGCACCGATCACAAACAAAAGAGAATACTAACAGTTTTATAAAAGTACAAACTCTAGATTAATTGGGGTATACAGGCGCATTAATGTACCAATTCTGATATTTGATCGCGATGTATGAGAGTGCATGATATTAATTCAGTAAGGCGTGTCTTACGCAGTCGTAATGACACACATATAATAATACATAAATATATTGAATCAGATGGTATACGTCTCACTAAACAGTTATCTCCATAGCAACCAACGGTAGGATAATTCTTGCGCTTGAGGAAATAGAACTGTGTTATTGGGTTCTTGATCATTTCTTAAAATTGGAAAATATTTTCTCTTTTTTTTTGTTCCAGGCGACAAGAATGGCACATGTTCATGAGTTCATACAAGTTTAAGGCAGGCCCAAACGGATATGCGTTAATGCTTTTGAGATTATAATTATGAACATCTAACAATACAATGAAAACTGAAGGCGAAATGGACAGCTGAAATGGGCACATTCCTTAGGGTCTCTAAAAATTATGGAATATTTAAAAAACAAAAACAATCAGGAAATTGAACAGTGGTCCAGAGACGTTCAGCTACATATGCAGCAGATTGCAAAAACAACTGAGTAGTGAGACTTAAGTTATATCCCATTCAGTAAAGTAGTGAATAATTTTCTAGCATTTATGATTGTAAATATATAGTGAAAACTTTTCAGAATATAATAGTATTAACATGCCTTATTTACAGGATCTCATTAGGTGTGTTAGCCTCGAGTGTGATCCTGTAGATATACTACAAGAAGTGGTGCAAGCTTCCATCTATTTTTAGTAGGATAGTGAGGCGCAATCGGAAAACGTTATAAGCGAGTCCGTTTTGAAAAATGATGGTACTGGGTAGATATTTTGATAGGTTTTGAGATAATATGTAGATAATACAACTACATATTGGGTATTTATATAATATCATAATATGTATATTACTCTGAACCGTAAAAAACACTACATCCATTATGCGCCATATTTGGGTGCACACAATGAAAATGCTAGAACTTTATTTTAAGAAAGACACAACGTGGAGATGCCAACTTATCATCGAAATAAGATGGAAGAGTATGCATACGCAAGTGTATATCATTATGAATAAAAACCCAGATACATAACATTGGCAGTGTTTTGCAACTCAAGATAATGCAAACAAAGCATTAGAAAAGGAGAATCAATGTCTTTTTAACTCTGTCGATATGCTACGTTAACGTCAATGAAGATACACTAAAAAAATACCACGTTGAAGGAAATAAAAATGTTGATGAATATATAGATTCTGCATGATTGACTTAACTGCTTAAAATAACACCTATATGTGTACCATTTTAAAGGTATTATCAAAACCGAAGAAAGTCATTTTGAATCAAAAGTATAAACATAATATGCTTAATATATGTGTATCTAGATATTTGTCAGATGAAGCAATATTTTACAGCAGATAAGTAAATCAACAGCATAACATAACTGTGATAAATAATGATGAATGAGATACATAAACTATTGTCTAAACAGTTATGTAAAGCTAGTGCAATTATATCGCCATTAAAGTCGTTATATTTAAACAATTATTTCCTTTAAGGTGTGTTGTTAATCCCCGTTTAGGTGATATCACACGGTTACTATACTATGTATCCAGCAATTTATTTCATGAAATATAATGTACATATACTGTATACGTTTGTATTCCTCTATTTCATATAAAAACAAAAAGTACATATACACTCAACTTATTAGAAACTTCATATATGATATGAAACTTTATTAGGAAGTGCTAATTAAACATTTAGCAAACAATGTGTAATTAAGAATATTTTTCAGAACCAAAACATTGTTTCAAGCTAAAGGTTTTTCAGTGATCTTTTTTAAAAACAAATATTTATGCGTTCGTAGTCATTATTCTTGCTGTGTGTGGTATGTTCAGTTTCATCGCAAGTCAGTTTTTTCTCTATCTCATCACTAGCCAGTTGTTTTTCTCTACTGCTGCCTTCTGACTTAAAGCCCACTCTGAAAAACACATATTTGACATTTGAAATGTTCGGAATATGGTTGGGGGCAGGGAGGTGTTGGGGATGATATGCATTATTTCACCAGCATATTTAGCATACCAAATGTGGGTATCTACATCTTGGGAGTATTGCCATGTCTATCAATATGGTTGCATGCGATTTTAATTATACTATGGTTACTCAAGTTAAATAATTACGGTAAATGTGCTCTCATGGCCAAGACAGATTGATGACGTGTCGTGTTTTGGGGGCAGATAAAGTAAACATATGTATAATGGAATAAATGCGCACACTTACACTGTTTACTGGATGGCACCGGTGAAAATGTATAAGATTGTGTACCACACTCTATTTTTAACGAGAATGTGGTTGTGCCTTGATGTAACTGATGGTACATGTAGTAAATAAACGATTTACTTCTGACATATTCAGATCGAATTGCTTAATTAAAGAGTTTAAATATTATTTCATTTTAAGTATTTGAAGACACTCACCGGTGTTTAATACGCTATATAAGTGCTTAAAAAGTGCTATGTCAGTGTCAAACACGCATTTCCTATTTGTAAATACTGAATGCAGCCCTAAAAGGTTTGTGTAGGAGAAAAATACTATTGCCACGACTAAAAGTGAGAAACCGTCTATTTAAGTGCTGTTAACACACGTGTCATATAGCATGCATACTCGAGACTAAGATAATGAACACAAACGCGCCATTCAGCATGTGCAAAGACACTAAGATAACACTAGCACACGTGTCATTCGTCGTACGCTGTAGAGGCTAAGATAAACACGTGCAAATATCCACCGGAATAAAGCGACCAAGAAATGCTTGAAAACAGAATTAATGTAGTGTGCAATTATGTATCAGCCAAACATGTATGTATTATGATTAAATAGGAAAACACGTGCCAATATCAACTGGAATAAAATGGCGTGAGCCGATTGTATAAGATCACTAACGTAAGAGATTAACACGTAAACTTCTCAAGGTTTACCACCACCAATTACATGTAAACCTCCGAGGTGTAGTCGAATGTAGTTCCTATAATAAAAAGTAATCCCTCCTTTTTCGATGGAAATGGGCATAATAAGTAGGGGAAAACTGCCCATTTCTATTCGATTTTGTGGTTATATGTATAAGAAGCGTATTAATAGGTTTTACTGGATCACTGATGAACATTTTCGAAATTTCGACTCTATGCTTACACTTTGTGAGCAATGAAAACAGTCGATCAATAAAAACAGCTGTACCCTTGACCTGTTTAGTAAACAAACAAGAACTTTCTTACATGTCTTGTGACCCCACGTTTCCTGGTGATTTTTCAAGTGGAAAAATAGTTTTCTATATGAACATTACACTGCTGCATTATCCATACTTGAGTTGAATTTGCAGCAAATCATTAATATGTGACACTTTAACATTGGTGTCTATGGGGAAAATAATTGGTGCTTTCATACCTATAAGAGATGCGTGCAGTAATTAGGACTCGCTCAGATTCGTACCTAGAGACACTTTTCCGATAACAATTGGTAAAATAAGCTCAGAAATAAGTTTTCCATAGTTTGTTACATAGGTTTTGAGCGTTTTTAGTCCAATTTTGTCTAAAAAAGCCGTAATTTTGAGTTTCATTTTTTTTTCTTGTTTAAAATGACGTTTTGGTGAAGTGTTTGCAGTTGAACTATGTCTTTTTGGTATCAACATGTAGGGTTGCATGTTTTCAACATGTTTTCGTGAATTAAATTTGCATGACAACAGGTTTGGTAGGCATGAAACCACTAAATCTTTCCCCTACCCCCCTAAAATAGGATACTGTGAAAAATGAAGATTTGTGTAAAAGATAAAATGTTATTCCTTATCATTCAAACTCGACTTGGTAGCGTTCAGCTAGTATCAATTCTGATTCTAGCGGTATTTTTGGCATTATTAAGCTCGTATTCGCTACTATAATCAGGTATGGTACCACCAATTTTGAAGAATTTGACTGAAAAATCAAATTTGGCATGAAAATCGACATAAATTGGCCTTTTCATCGTCCTAATTGTACCTAAAATGCATATTTTATTTATGTCCATTGAATGTTCTAAACATTTGATCTATTTAATATGATGTATGGACAAGAAATGCCGTTTGGTATGACAATTCAGATAGTGTAAAATTAAAAAAAATAGCTCTGTCTTTTGTCGATTTCAGACTATTGTCCTTGGTATTCACAAGACCATATCTCTGCAAATAATCATTCGATTTGCATGAAGTAAGTGTTTATAAGCTTGGAATGAAAATGACAACAAAAACTCCTCATTTAAGAAACATCTGAACATGTTTTCTCCTCTTATAGGTTTACCACCACCAATTACATGTAAACCTCCGAGGTGTAGTCGAATGTAGTTCCTATAATAAAAAGTAATCCCTCCTTTTTCGATGGAAATGGGCATAATAAGTAGGGGAAAACTGCCCATTTCTATTCGATTTTGTGGTTATATGTATAAGAAGCGTATTAATAGGTTTTACTGGATCACTGATGAACATTTTCGAAATTTCGACTCTATGCTTACACTTTGTGAGCAATGAAAACAGTCGATCAATAAAAACAGCTGTACCCTTGACCTGTTTAGTAAACAAACAAGAACTTTCTTACATGTCTTGTGACCCCACGTTTCCTGGTGATTTTTCAAGTGGAAAAATAGTTTTCTATATGAACATTACACTGCTGCATTATCCATACTTGAGTTGAATTTGCAGCAAATCATTAATATGTGACACTTTAACATTGGTGTCTATGGGGAAAATAATTGGTGCTTTCATACCTCAAGAAATATCTCATCAGGAGTGGGAAAGGCTTGCATCCCTCTATCATTCTATGCATTTGTAAGTGTCTCTTTCCAACAGCTGTGGACAAGACGTCGCCATAATTGTGTACAACTTATCATAGCATGATGACATGTCCTGTCAAGAAGATAATTCGATTGGGACGACAATAGGGTAAGAGTGAGGTTTGCTGCCAACACGTGTGTGTTTGTGATGCCACATGCCTTGCTTCTTATTACATTGTAATTGTTGTTTCGTTTTAAAGCGTGATTTGGTTGACTGTGCTCTGTGAAAGCTAAACTTGTACACCTACTTTTTTTAATAAAACTAAAACTGAGTGAATTGTTATAAGGAAAAGGTAGGGAGAAACAAAATTAGAACACAGCTTCAGCTCAACGTTATCTTAAAAAACTGTCTAACTTATCATGTGATATTAAAACACTCCATCTTAACCCGAAACACATCATCAGGCTTGTATCCCCTTTCTTCGTGTAAAATAAAATGTTCGGTACCTGTACTTAACAGACTGACATGTTTCTAACCAAGATATGCTTGAAAACAGACATAATATAGTGTGCAATTATTTGTCGGCCAAACATATATGTATTATGGTGCGATAGGAAAACTAGCAACCAATAGCACAAAAGTACACATTCTGCAGGACAATGTTTCGAGTATATGAAATGGCCGATGGGGTGAAATGGTCGTATTTTCTAGCGGTGTTGTTTACGATTACCTGGACATCATATAATGTTTTTGTTTGTGAGATATGGTTAAATAGTAGGATAAACGAACATGCAAAATATAACGGATAATTAAAATAAATTAATTGAGTAGATGGAAAATGATAAAAATTAAAATAAAGACAAATTATCTGTCCACCCCGATTAACGTTAAAAACAAGAACACATATATTACATAATACAACCAAGCAACAAAAACGAAAACTTCCAAATATAAGTTCAGAAAGTGTGTACTTTTGTGCCATATCACTATCATATTACACGTGCAAGAACAGCTCAAAGGTTTGTGACTTAGAATCACCTAGCGGCAATGTCACACATTATACCTTCCCCCTCGCACTAAAGTCAGGTAGGTCGGTATCACTCCGCCACGCCACAGGTCTCTCACCGTGGAACTCGGTCAGAGCCCTGACCATAGTTCCGGGAAGTCCATTTCGAGATAGTGCCCTTGCTACATGGACAAGCGGATCAATATCAATAACAATGAGGAAGAACAAGTATGCTCATAGCAGAACAGTACTTATTCCAGTATGTACTGTATGCTTATACTGAATTATGGAAGGATTTGATGTTCGTACACATATTAGTTCTTGCATACAGTTAGTTGTTTTGTAGGAGTTGTGAGATTTACGTTGTTAATGTATTTTATGAAAATGAAGGTTTGACAGAAAAAATACCATTAACTCTTGCTCCTATTCTGACTTGTCCGACGTTGTCCAAGAGTCAAAACAGTCCATCCTAATATCACATTTAAATATAGAAACGGAAATGCAAGTTAGAATTTTCTTGCAGAACTTGAACATAAATGTGTTCTTTATGTCTTGTGAAATAACAACCATTCTACAAAAATGTAGTAACACTAATTTAAATCTTATAAAGGTCTTAAAGTGAAATTAATATTGAAGGTATGACCTATATTTTTTAAATAACCACAGTAATAAGTTATTGGCCTCACAAATAGCGGACCTCTTGTTTTGCAGATATATTCGCGAAAGTAATCAATCCGACCTTAATTCAAACTATGAAAAGCTGTAGGTGAATAAGAAGGTCTAAGAATGTCACGCTGACCTTTGTCTTTATTTATGAACATAGCGAATTGAAATTCGGCATACATACCTTGTGTCATATGTACACTTAATCAATGTCACTTGTATGCATATAAATATTGGACACTAGGTAATAGGTTATGGGGACCCACTTTTTGTTTTCTTTTTTGAAGATAGAGCCCTTAACATTGGCATAAGTGATATTTGGGTATCACAAAATACATGTTTTATCAACTGACCATGCACATATTGATTACGATGTCACCACAAGTCAAATCAAACTGTCAATGAAATTTTAAAAATGAATGTATGTGATTTTGTTTTACATGTGTGTGACTTATTTGTATGACACAACCTAAAGCTTTATCAATGAAACATAATCTTGCGTTAATTATCTTTCAGTATTCTTAAAACATCACATCTCCAGTTCCCACTTAGACTCACTAAATAAGTGTTGAGAGAATATACAACATTTAGATCCGGAAGTCGGATTGACCTTCTTCTAATTTCTTAAAAAACATATGATTGGACAAAAACTATCAATCAATTTTAATTTTTGTTGGATTCAACTTTAATCATCAACGCTGGGCTTTCTACCGGAACCCTCTACTGACTACTGCCTTCTTTAAACCATTACGGGATGAGATTGTCATTAAACATTTGACTGAACAGCATTTCGTTAACCTTGTACTACAAAGCTCGTCAAAAGATGTCGTGCCACATACGGCGAGGACAAATAGAAGGTTATCTATACATGAAAGGAGGTATTGGCCGAACATTTAAGGGTGAATCACATGTCAGTTCCAAGTGTCATATGAACTATATGTATTTATAAAATGTCGAATAGGTAAATTCCTCCATAATGTGAGTAATCATGTTCGCCTTCTTTTGAAATTACAACTTAAAAGCGGAAACGTTTAAACATGTTCAAATGAATGTAGATCCTACAACTGTCACAACTTCAAAAAGGCCTTCATAGTTAACTTTGAAAGTAATGTTTGTGCTTTTTATGAAAAACAGACAGGACTGAACCATCACTACTTACCACTTGGTTTACTATCTTGCTGTCTTGGTGTCATGTGTCTGGACTTAATTGGCCCAACTTGTGGATTTATGAGATGGCCTGCTGGTATGTCATCTATTTTCACGCCATCAGCCCATCGTACTACTCCTGTTATAGGGAATACAATTAAGAGTAAGAGCAGAGATGTTATATGTCGTATTAATAATTACGGAAGTAAGCTAACGGCATGTTACCATAGGCTTTCTCTGCCGGGATAGTAAAGACTTTGCGCAACGTATAAGTAGTAGATATAAAAATCGAACAGGAAAAGTAGCATTCAAGGACGACAGTCAACCACAAACACACACATAAACAAAGAACAACTTTAAAAATGAATAAAGAGCAAGATAAGACATCACAAACACAAAAGGGTTGACAATAGGGCTATCGCCTTGGAACGGTCAGTGGCAAAAAAGGCCGCCGGGGTTTAAACCAGGTTCTTGGGTGCACCAAATATTCCTCTTACCCTATTGTAAATAAAAAAACACTCCCTAACCTCTCACCGCTGCGGGTTTGAATCCCACTGGGAGCTCGGCATGTCAAGAGAGAAATCTGTCGATTCTTACGGGTGGCGGGAGGTATATAGTACCGGGTCTACCCGGAAAAATGGAAATGGGAATTTTGTGCTCTACCACAAAAAAAAGATCTTCATATATAGCATAACATATGCTAAAAATTACCATTCAAACAAAACAAAAGCGTTTTTACTATCGATAACGCCAACAGAGTTAAAAGAATAGTTACTTAACCCTCGGAACTGAAAAATTGGAACTTAAAATATTGTGATATTGAACACTTAATATCATGGTCATTAAAGACAATTCAAAGTCAAATCTTAAAACGGGCATACAAATCAGTATAAAAGTCGCACAGGAAATGCAGCTTTCACAGTTAACCCAAACAACGGCAAATAATATGACAATATTCAAAGTGCATTATTTTATTTCTAAATAAGGTCATTGACCTAAACATAGATGGTTGTTGAAAACTAGGTCAAATGTAGGCCTAGAGGAACGTCTTCGATTTTTGAATATAGATACCAGAACATTGGAGCACACACTGAAGTGTCTAAAGAAATGTCCATACGACTTGACCGGACAGGCTGTGGACCCTATGATGACGCCTACCTAAAGCCCATTGGGACGGTGGCGTTTGATGTTTGTCTATGATCTTTCTTGTCGTGCCCTTAATGGTTTATTCTCTTGTTGCTCTGGCTTCTGCCAAGTCATTGAGTACCTTCATTGTGGCTTTCTAGGCTATTGTTTTTTTATATTATATTTACACGAGCATATTTGTGTTTTACTTATATTGCCTATTGATGCTGCCTTGTTGGTTAGAGATTAGATCATGGCGGGGATTTCTTTATTTACACTATCCTGTTTTAATGGGATGACAGTAGGGTAAGTGTGAGGTTTGGTACACCCTAGAACCGGTTTAAACCCCCAGTGGCCTACTTTGCCACTGACCGTTCCAATGCGGTAGCCCTATTGTAAACCCTTTTGTGTTTGTGATTTCGTTTGTATTTATTATTACTTTTGCTTGATTGTTTGTCTGTTTGCGTGTTTGTTTCTGTGTTTTGTGGTTGACTATCCTCCTTGAATGCTACTTTCCCTGTCCGATCTTTTTATATTTCTTTAGAATTTTGATATCAAGATCATGAGCACAGTTAATGTCGATATCTAAAAAAGTTCAAATAGTTATATTTTTCAGATATGTGACTTATTTTCGAAACTAGGTATGTCATTGTAATTTATAATCTACGAAGTATGTCACTAACCTCAAAAGTAACCTACTGTCATAATTGTAACAAATGCATGAAAAGGACTTTGTTATGCCTTAAATTGTATGTTCAAAACAGAGTTTAAATAACTGAGTGACCGTTTCCGTAATAAGAATACCATTCACATACCATCTACAAACACAATACGTCTTCCACCAGCCTGTAGTACTTCTTTAACATGTCTCCAACTGCCTCCAGCACGACCATGGCGTAATCTGGTTAATAAAGATTTGGGGTTCAGCTGCTTTATCGTAAGTTCGGGCTGATAATTCAGTCGTGATTCAAGAGAAACAGAACACGAGGCAATTTTGAATTATCCTTTAGTTAATGTTTCACTAGTTATGTAATTAAAACGAGTACAACAGTATAACATAAGTGTTTGTCAGCGAGGCATATGGCCGCAATTGATAGCCTGTTTAAATCTAAGATTGTTTTCCACATTAATGTTGAATCTTTCAACACAAACATAAAACACGCTATTACTCCAGTACGGGAATGTTTATGTGTAGCTTTATATTATTGCCATACCTTTTAAAATTACTAAAATGCTTGTAAAGGTGATTTTACTATCGTCGTTTGCTTGATCAGCTTCATTACCATTCACTATCCGGAAAGCGGCAATATAATCGTATTTTTCATGTTCAGCTTTCTTGCTTTGGAAGTTCCAATTCCGGGAATTGACATAAGAATCGTATTTTACATGATCACTTTCTTAGCTAGGAGGTAGTGAGTTAAACATCGCCTTTAGCATCATCAACTTTCTTACTTAGGATGTCCGAATTCCAGATAGTCATCGTCCTTTCTTACCTAGTCGGTCCCATTTCCAGATAGTGATTTAGCATAATCTTTGGCATGATCAGCTCTTTTTTTGTATCTAGGCGGTTGGAATTCCATAAAATGGTGTTAACAGTATCTTATCTTATCTAGGCGCACCCCGTATTCTAGATAGTGACATTAGCAGCGTATTTTGCTTTTGCAGGATCAGCTTTCTTACCTAGGCGACCAGAATACCAGATAGTGATTGAAGCTGCGTTTTTCCTTTACCTAGGCGATCCAAATACCAGACAATGGTATTAGTATCGTATTTTCTTACATAGTTGGTCCGAATTCCAAATCAT
>JAWPHD010017377.1:0-44870 GCA_037043455.1 Cyrtodaria siliqua | reverse complement strand
GGATTCCGGTAATTCAAGTGGATTCCGGTAGGATTCCGGTAAATAGGTGGATTCCGGTAATTCTATGCACCGCAACGCAAGGTGTAAAATACATAGTGTTTTCTGTTAGTAATCGATTGTGTCAACACGAATTATCACAGCTCAGTTGAGCTAAAATATGTTTTTTACAAGTTTATTATCAAAATTCCAAATAGCCCATGAGGATATACATTTTTACAGAACATATGACTGACAGTTAAAATATACAATATTCACAACTAATGCACTATATCATTTGTTTGTTATAATACAATTATATACAATCTATATATTTAATAATATTTCCTTTCATTTGTGTGGAGAAGGCTTTTAACCACTACAGTTTTAAACAGTATTCAGATTAAATTTGCTAATTTAAACATTAATTAATTAATTCAATTATTTTCAAACAACCATATCGTTTATTAAAAGATCTGTAAACAAAAAATAGCAACGTTTCTAAAATGTTTTTGACACTCCGAGTTAATTCACAAAATAAGTTTCTGCATATTTGGTCTATTCCAATAGTATTTTTTATATATTGGTTCCAAAACTCCGAATATATAGGGCATTCTAACATAAAATGAAATTCGTCTTCTTGTATATTACAAAATTTACATCTTTTCTCATTTACTGGACTTCTAGGTTAATTCCAACGTCCTGCTTCTATTTCTAGTCTGTGTGAGGATACTATTAATTTTGTTAATGCACTTCTAAATTTTGATATATTACAAATATTTAGATAGGGTAAAACCTGAAAACACATATACTGTTATAAAATCGTGCTCTGCTTGAATCAGATAGTATGCTATTTCAAGTTTGGATAAAATTGTCATGTAATCTCAGTTTAACAACAAACAAAAACAATTTTGGATTACCCACTGTTTGGACTAACCACGCATCGTTGAATCCCATAATGCATAATATATCTCTAATTAAAGATGCCCAATGTTTTATGTTGGGTTGAGCATTTATATCGTTTAACATCAAAACATATATTTGTTTTACATATTTATTTTCATTAATTTGCAATATTTTAACCCAGTATTTTATAATATTAAAATGACGATGACATAACATAGACTTTCTACCCGTTCTCCATATATAAAATCGTTTTACTCCCAATAACTTTTTACAAAATTGCATGTGTACTCTTTCAATGGCAGTCGCCTGTAGAAACTCCCAAACTTCAGATCCATAGTTCAAAATGGGTGTAATCAGCTTATCAAACAAATCTAGCCTATGTCATGGATATACAGGTGTATGTAGATCTATGATCATATTAAGTCCGTTTCTATTCTGTATATCAACAATTTCGCTACTACTCTCGGTAGGGCTTTTACCCACAACCGTCGAGTCTGTACGGAGGAGCGTATTTGGTAGGAAACCAGTCTAACCAAAAATTCTCAATGAAATGAGATTTGACTTATTTCGATACTTTTTATAAAATCTCACGTTTGTTCACCGTCTTATAATTATTTTATGATCACAGTGTTTAAAAAATACTAAATAGTGCGAAATAATGAAAAAAAAAGTATAGCATTTACTCGTCGTCAATATAAATAACCCAGCATGCTTTGCGAAATATTTCTTTGACTTGCAGCTGTCAAAAGTTTAGTGGAAACACATTTGAAGAATTATACCAATTTTATCGATATCAGATTTGTTTTAATCTTTTCAATTGAGAAAATCACCAATTCCGTGTGTTTTATGTCAATTTGGAAATCGCAACGATAGTAAGCATGTGACAAATATACAAACCAGGAACCAAAATATCTAAAGAGACACCATCCACTCTTGTGGATTCCTTTGCAAGTGAATATAGTGCTACAGGTGACGTATTTTTCAATTTATTGAATTTAGAATTTAAATATCATAATAAAACTGCTGACACGTGTTGTTAGTCCACCTTAAAACTAGTTTGTCATAAACAGGTGAGCTGACCTGAAATGCATGTGTAGGCCCGACAAACTAGTCTAGGGGCCCATCCGGCATGCTACCGCCCTCCCTGGCATGCATGCTTTACGGTAATTTAAGAAATGTTTTTTGACAAAATCTGAGAATTAACCTTTGGAAGTGTGACTGACTTGAATTACCGACACTATAAAATAAAAAAAGAAACACACGACTTAGTATTGAAAATCGATGTTATTGTAAATTTACTACACAAATAAATAAGGGCATTGTCATCTTCTTCATTATCATTTATTGATGATATAAATTATAATAAAATACTATAATTCTTAATGCCTGATTGAGGCGTTCGTTTTCAAAACCCGTTTCTGAACCTTTAACCACCTCACCTCACTCCAGCTTCAGTTTTTATTGCATTTTTGGACTTTTGATATTTTTTTATTTTTTAAATTGATGTGCAGGCCCGGGCCTATATGGTCTAATTGTAGCTACGCCGATGATAAATAAAAGCTGTTCAAAGACAGTTGATAACATTGTGACACTTTGAACAAAGTTCAAAAGTTGCATTTACACTTCACAAAATTGCTAATTGGTCACTTAATATTTTATTACTTTTTTATAATAATGTATTTATTCACAATGACAGGACAGATACATGATCGTATCACATCTCCGTGATAGTTTTCTGCCTGCGACATCCAGGCATACATGAGGGACTCTTGGACGTCATGTATCATCTCAAACCGTGATGTCAGAATGCGATACCGTCTGCCTCGGAAATGTCCTATCTTAACGAGAAGACACGACAAGCTCGCTTAGCTTGGGCTAGACAACATTTACAGTTCACAATAGCCGACTGGGCAAATGTTCTTTTCGTCTACGAGACAAGGATTACATTGCGTTGTGCTGACGGCCACAAACACATTTATTGCCGACGTGGTGAGAGAAACAGCGCCAATTGTGAGAGAAACAACGCCAATTGTGTTCTTGAGGCGGACCAGTTGTGGGGAGGATCCATTTTGATATGAGTGGGCATTTCGATGCACACCAAACACACCAAACCACCGATCGTGTTCATACAAGGCAGTATGAATGCGGGACGTTACCAGACGGACGTCATTCAACTCTGCAAACAGTGGCATGCAACTCATCCAGGACAACGCTCTGTGCCATGTCATTAGAGCAGGGATCATTCTAGCACGCGATTTCTCGCACTAAAATTACCAAAATCGCATTAAAAATATGCAAATGAGAGAAAAAATCGCACCCTGTCCGAAAATCGGTATCTCGGATGAAGCCGTAATTGGGTAATTATTCGTCTTTGTGGTCATTTTCTTGTGGGAAATTAGAACCAAGCATCTCCATGATATTTTTGCATGCAGTATCTAATAAGCGTTTGTGAGACATTGCTGAGCGTTTACGAAAATGGCACAGAAAACATTGTTCGATTTTATGCAAAAACAAGATGAAATAATAACAACGGCAGCCAGGTAAATAGTAAAGAGCCAGAGCCATCATCTCCCAAAAAACGTAAAGCCTCATTTCAACAGAAATGGCTCAAAAGCAACAGTTGGCTTCGATTTGAAGAGGAAAATGACCAAATGTTTTGTACTCTTTGCAGAGACTTGGGTTATCTAAACACTTTGTCCATCGGTACCAACAATTTTAAAACAACCACTATAGTCGAGTGCATTAAAGTTCACATGATGATGAACAGTTACTGTTTCAGACGTGAGTCTGACCATGTTAAATACTTAGTTAAAGTTTTATTTCAGTTCTAGTCAGTTGGTATAAATTTTGTAACATAAACTTAAGGTACACATATACTCATCCGCTGTGGACATTGGATGAATAAAATGTTACAAAAACATGTTATAATACTTATTTATGCAACTTTTATTACAAGAATATTTTACTAATTTGGGCTTTGGGAAAAAAATCTCGCCAAACTTTAAAATCTCTCATCCATTTAAGGCAAATGGTTAGTATTTCTCTCGTTCAAAATTTGATCTTGAATGATCCCTGTCAGAGCATCACTGGCAATGCTGCAGCCAACAACATACGAGTCATCCCTTTTCCTTCTAAAAATTCTGACCTAAACCCAGTCGAGCATGTCTGGGACTTATTAAAATGAAAATTACGGGCCCACCCTCAGCAACTGTTGAATCTAAGGGAATAGGGGTATATCTGGGCTAAAGCTCAATGATGTCACATACTGTGTATAGACCTCTCAATACGATGTCCGACATAATAAACCTATACTTTTGTATTTATACCGTGTCAATAATGAACTGTTTGTCAGAAATCATTGAGCGTTTCAGTTTATTTTTATCTAAGATGAGCCCTATTGGAGCGTGACGTCAGCAACATTTGGAGAATTTATCTATCGGCAGTATCTTCACAGATACATTTTATCAATGAGGAGTCGTTGTCGAGCCATGATTGCTGCTGATGGAGTGCAACATACGCCAATCAATATGATTTTGTGACTTTTAAATTTCCGGCTCGCAATATTCATTCGTGCAGAAGATGCCATCTCTTCATTTGTTTGTTTTCTAATGAATTCCGCTTTCTTAGACGACCAATAATTTCACGAAATTTGATTTCCTCGTTTTTTAAATTACAATATTCAGGTGACCGATCAGGAATTTTGTTTAGTGTAGTGCATAAAATACATGTCTACGAACGGCGAGACGATTTTTGATATATGTGCTGTCCTCTGACGTGCATACGTGTTTGACTTTTTATGTGTGGACTTAGCGAAGAGTTTCTCTACACTAGACATAAACTTGATAAAACAGTCAATTTAAACTGATACACTGAATTCTATAAATGTAGTGTCTACAACGTACCTAAAGTGAACAAATGATCATTAATTTTGTTATTCATTTCACACTAAAATTTTACTCAAAAAATCATTTTGTAAGAAATACTTCAGTTTAAGTCTATGTACTATGCACTGTTTGAAAGGCAAAGCATAGGTGTATTGCGTAGTGACGTCGTACAAGAAACGTTTACACACGGCCAGGTCATATGCACATATTGTGAAATATATATGTTAATTAATGTAAATATATCTAAATTTGCCATAAATGTGATATTCGATTGAAGTTTAATTATTTTTTGATTAGGTAAGAGCGTCACAGGGTGCATCTATAAGAGTCTATATGTAAAAAAAGTACTCCAGACTTCAAATGAGACTAGAGTAAAATGCATTGATTTTTCAGTTAAAATACTTCAATAAAACGCATAACAAATTATGTCTGTGAATGCAATTAATGAATTATAAATTAAACTTGCATTACCTATATAATCATGTTCAAGTATGAGTATAGGCCATTATAATAAAAGAAAAAAAAACTGCAACAAAATCTTAAATCCAGTAAGCATCGACTTGAGAGGGATATTTTCATAGCGGAATCTTTATTGCAATACCGTATCTAAACGTGTTACGTGTTTTCAGTCAGTGGTTCAATTTAATATGGAGAAACTAAACTCTGCCTAACATTGCCTATGTAGAATGGAAAGCCTGAGAAAATCAACTATGACAGCTGACATAGCTCTGAGAATGGACAGGTTGAACTATAATTAAGTAGATTATAAATCTTTTACCGTATTCAAATTTAAAAGAAATAAGTTTTGCGGTCGCAGTGACACATGTAGCACTACCTTGAACTTATTTCCTTAACATTTGAATAAATGAACAATAACCTATACATACGGTTTGTATTTTAAAGTATCTCACTGGGAGCTCGACTTGTCAAGTGAGAAAGTGTTAATTCTTACAGATGGCAGGAGGTATACAGTACTGGTTCTACCCATGAAAAATGGCTGCCTCTACCACAAACAAAAAGATGTAAAACACCATTCAAATAAAATATTTTAAAGTTACATTTTACCTAGGAAAAGCCCTGTTTTCCTGTAAGTCTCAACATTTGAGGAAGGTTCAGTAAACATTGATGGCCTTGTTTGCAGTTGAAGTTGTATTCCTTTAAAATAAACACTGGTAGCCGTGTTTGCTCTTGTAGCCGTGTTTGCAATTGAAGTTGTATCCCTTTACAATAAACACTGGTAGTCTTGTTTGCTATTGAAGTTGTATCCCTTTACAATAAACACTGGTAGCCGTGTTTGCTATTGTAGCCGTGTTTGCAATTGAAGTTGTATCCCTTTACAATAAACACTGGTAGCCGTGTTTGCAATTGAAGTTGTATCCCTCTACAATAAACACTGGTAGCCGTGTTTGCTATTGAAGTTGTATCCCTCTACAATAAACACTGGTAGCCGTGTTTGCTATTGAAGTTGTATCCCTTTACAATAAACACTGGTAGCCGTGTTTGCAATTGAAGTTGTATCCCTCTACAATAAACATTGATAGCCGCGTTTTCTATTGAAGTTGTATCCCTCTACAATAAACACTGGAAGCCGTGTTTGCAATTGAAGTTGTATCCCTTTACAATAAACACTGGTATCCGTGTTTGCAATTGAAGTTGTATCCCTCTACAATAAACACTGGTAGCCGTGTTTGATATTGAAGTTGTATCCCTCTACAATAAACACTGGTAGCCGTGTTTGCAATTGAAGTTGTATCACTCTACAATAAACACTGGTAGCCCAGTTTGCTATTGAAGTTGTATCCCTTTACAATAAACACTGGTAGCCGCGTTTGCAATTGAAGTTGTATCCCTCTACAATAAACACTGGTAGCCGTGTTTGCTATTGAAGTTGTAACACTCTACAATAAACACTGGTAGCCGTGTTTGCAATTGAAGTTGTATCCCTCTACAATAAACACTGGTAGCCCTGTTTGCTATTGAAGTTGTATCCCTTTACAATAAACACTGGTAGCCGTGTTTGCAATTGAAGTTGTATCCCTCTACAATAAACATTGATAGCCGCGTTTGCTATTGAAGTTGTATCCCTCTACAATAAACACTGGTAGCCATGTTTGCAATTGAAGTTGTATCCCTTTACAATAAACACTGGTAGCCGTGTTTGCAATTGAAGTTGTATCCCTCTACAATAAACACTGGTAGCCGTGTTTGATATTGAAGTTGTATCCCTCTACAATAAACACTGGTAGCCGTGTTTGCAATTGAAGTTGTATCACTCTACAATAAACACTGGTAGCCCTGTTTGCTATTGAAGTTGTATCCCTTTACAATAAACACTGGTAGCCGCGTTTGCAATTGAAGTTGTATCCCTCTACAATAAACACTGGTAGCCGCGTTTACTATTGAAGTTGTATCCCTCTACAATAAACACTGGTAGCCGTGTTTGCAATTGAAGTTGTATCCCTTTACAATTAACACTGGTAGCCGCGTTTGCTATTGAAGTTGTATCCCTCTACAATAAACACTGGTAGTCATGTTTGCAATTGAAGTTGTATCCCTTTACAATAAACACTGGTAGCCGTGTTTGCAATTGAAGTTGTATCCCTCGACAATAAACACTGGTAGCCATGTTTGCAATTGAAGTTGTATCCCTCTACAATAAACACTGGTAGCCGTGTTTGCTATTGAAGTTGTATCCCTCTACAATAAACACTGGTAGCCATGTTTGCTATTGAAGATGTATCCCTCTACAATAAACACTGGTATCCCTGTTTGCAATTAAAGTTGTATCCCTTTACAATAAACACTGGTAGCCTTGTTTGCTATTGAAGTTGTATCCCATTACAATAAACACTGGTAGCCGTGTTTGCAATTGAAATTGTATCCCTTTACAATAAACACTGGTAGCCGTGTTTGCTATTGTAGCCGTGTTTGCAATTGAAGTTGTATCCCTTTACAATAAACACTGGTAGCCGTGTTTGCTATTGAAGTTGTATCCCTTTACAATAAACACTGGTAGCCTTGTTTGCTATTGAAGTTGTATCCCTTTACAATAAACACTGGTAGCCGTGTTTGCAATTGAAGTTGTATCCTTTTACAATAAACACTGGTAGCCTTGTTTGCTATTGAAGTTGTATCCCTCTACAATAAACACTGGTAGCCGTGTTTGCTATTGAAGTTGTATCCCTCTACAATAAACACTGGTAGCCGTGTTAGCTATTGAAATTTTATCCCTCTACAATAAACACTAGTAGCCTTGTTTGCTATTGTAGCCGTGTTAGCTATTGAAGTTTTATCCCTCTACAATAAACACTGGTAGCCGTGTTTGCTATTGAAGTTGTATCCCTTTACAATAAACACTGGTAGCCGTGTTTGCAATTGAAATTGTATCCCTTTACAATAAACACTGGTAGCCGTGTTTGCTAGTGTAGCCGTGTTTGCAATTGAAGTTGTATCCCTTTACAATAAACACTGGTAGCCGTGTTTGCTATTGAAGTTGTATCCCTTTACAATAAACACTGGTAGCCTTGTTTGCTTTTGAAGTTGCATCCCTTTACAATAAACACTGGTAGCCGTGTTTGCAATTGAAGTTGTATCCTTTTACAATAAACACTGGTAGCCTTGTTTGCTATTGAAGTTGTATCCCTCTACAATAAACACTGGTAGCCGTGTTTGCTATTGAAGTTGTATCCCTCTACAATAAACACTGGTAGCCTTGTTTGCTGTTGTAGCCGTGTTAGCTATTGAAGTTTTATCCCTCTACAATAAACACTGGTAGCCGTGTTTGCTATTGTAGCCGTGTTTGCAATTGAAGTTGTATCCCTTTACAATAAACACTGGTAGCCGTGTTTGCAATTGAAGTTGTATCCCTTTACAATAAACACTGGTAGCCGTGTTTGCTATTGAAGTTGTATCCCATTACAATAAACACTGGTAGCCGTGTTTGCTATTGTAGCCGTGTTTGCAATTGAAGTTGAATCCCTTTACAATAAACACTGGTAGCCTTGTTTGCTATTGAAGTTGTATCCCTTTACAATAAACACTGGTAGCCGTGTTTGCAATTGAAGTTGTATCCTTTTACAATAAACACTGGTATCCTTGTTTGCTATTGAAGTTGTATCCCTCTACAATAAACATTGGTAGCCATGTTTGCTATTGAAGTTGTATCCCTCTACAATAAACACTGGTAGCCGAGTTTGCTATTGAAGTTGTATCCCTCTACAATAAACACTGGTAGCCGTGTTTGCTATTGAAGTTGTATCCCTTTACAATAAACACTGGTAGCCGTGTTTGCTATTGAAGTTGTATCCCTTTACAATAAACACTGGTAGCCGTGTTTGCTATTGAAGTTGTATCCCTCTACAATAAACACTGGTAGCCCTGTTTGCAATTGAAGTTGTATCCCTTTACAATAAACACTGGTAGCCTTGTTTGCTATTGAAGTTGTATCCATTTACAATAAACACTGGTAGCCATGTTTGCAATTGAATTGTATCCCTTTACAATAAACACTGGTAGCCGTGTTTGCTATTGTAGCCGTGTTTGCAATTGAAGTTGTATCCCTTTACAATAAACACTGGTAGCTGTGTTTGCAATTGAAGTTGTATCTCTTTACAATAAACACTGGTAGCCGTGTTTGCTATTGAAGTTGTATCCCTTTACAATAAACACTGGTAGCCTTGTTTGCTATTGAAGTTGTATCCCTTTACAATAAACACTGGTAGCCCTGTTTGCAATTGAAGTTGATCCCTCTACAATAAACACTGGGAGCCATGTTTGCTATTGAAGTTGTATCCCTCTACAATAAACACTGGTAGCCGTGTTTGCTATTGAAGTTGTATTCCTCTACAATAAACACTGGTAGCCGTTTAAGCTATTGAAGTTGTATACCTCTACAATAAACACTGGTAGCCGTGTTTGCTATTGAAGTTGTATCCCTCTACAATAAACACTGGTAGCCATGTTAGCTATTGAAATTGTATCCGTCTACAATAAACACTGGTAGCCTTGTTTGCTATTGTAGCCGTGTTAGCTATTGAAGTTTTATCCCTCTACAATAAACACTGGTAGCCGTGTTTGCTATTGAAGTTGTATCCCTCTACAATAAACACTGGTAGCCCTGTTTGCTATCGAAGTTGTATCCCTCTAAAATAAACATTGGTAGCCTTGTTTGCTAGCAAAGTTGTATCCCTCTACAATAAACACTGGTAGCCCTGTTTGCTATTGAAGTTGTATCCCTCTACAATAAAGAGTGGTAGCCTTGTTTGCTATCGAAGTTGTATCCCTCAACAATAAACACTGGTAGCCCTGTTTGCTATCGAAGTTGTATTTCTCTACAATAAACACTGGTAGCCCTGTTTGCTATCAAAGTTTATCCCTCTACAATAAACACTGGTAGCCCTGTTTGCTATTGAAGTTGTATCCCTCTACAATAAACACTGGTAGCCTTGTTTGTTATTGTAGCCGTGTTTGCTATTGAAGTTGTATCCCTCTACAATAAACACTGGTAGCCGTGTTTGCTATTGAAGTTGTATCCCTTTACAATAAACACTGGTAGCCTTGTTTGCTATTTAAGTTGTATCCTTTTACAATAAACACTGGTATCCTTGTTTGCTATTGAAGTTGTATCCCTCTACAATAAACATTGGTAGCCATGTTTGCTATTGAAGTTGTATCCCTCTACAATAAACACTGGTAGCCGAGTTGGCTATTGAAGTTGTATCCCTCTACAATAAACACTGGTAGCCGTGTTAGCTATTGAAATTGTATCCCTCTACAATAAACACTGGTAGCCTTCTTTGCTATTATAGCCGTGTTAGCTATTGAAGTTTTATCCCTCTACAATAAACACTGCTAGCCAAGTTTGCAATTGAAGTTGTATCCATCTACAATAAACACTGGTAGCCGTGTTTGCTATTGAAGTTGTATCCCTTTACAATAAACACTGGTAGCCGTGTTTGCTATTGAAGTTGTATCCCTCTACAATAAACACTGGTAGCCCTGTTTGCAATTGAAGTTGTATCCCTTTACAATAAACACTGGTAGCCTTGTTTGCTTTTGAAGTTGTATCCATTTACAATAAACACTGGTAGCCATGTTTGCAATTGAATTGTATCCCTTTACAATAAACACTGGTAGCCGTGTTTGCTATTGTAGCCGTGTTTGCAATTGAAGTTGTATCCCTTTACAATAAACACTGGTAGCCGTGTTTGCAATTGAAGTTGTATCTCTTTACAATAAACACTGGTAGCCCTGTTTAAGCTATTGAAGTTGTATACCTCTACAATAAACACTGGTAGCCGTGTTTGCTATTGAAGTTGTATCCCTCTACAATAAACACTGGTAGCCATGTTAGCTATTGAAATTGTATCCGTCTACAATAAACACTGGTAGCCTTGTTTGCTATTGTAGCCGTGTTAGCTATTGAAGTTTTATCCCTCTACAATAAACACTGGTAGCCGTGTTTGCTATTGAAGTTGTATCCCTCTACAATAAACACTGGTAGCCCTGTTTGCTATCGAAGTTGTATCCCTCTAAAATAAACATTGGTAGCCTTGTTTGCTATCGAAGTTGTATCCCTCTACAATAAACACTGGTAGCCCTGTTTGCTATTGAAGTTGTATCCCTCTACAATAAACACTGGTAGCCTTGTTTGCTATCGAAGTTGTATCCCTCAACAATAAACACTGGTAGCCATGTTTGCTATTGAAGATGTATCCCTCTACAATAAACACTGGTATCCCTGTTTGCAATTAAAGTTGTATCCCTTTACAATAAACACTGGTAGCCTTGTTTGCTATTGAAGTTGTATCCCATTACAATAAACACTGGTAGCCGTGTTTGCAATTGAAATTGTATCACTTTACAATAAACACTGGTAGCCGTGTTTGCTATTGTAGCCGTGTTTGCAATTGAAGTTGTATCCCTTTACAATAAACACTGCTAGCCAAGTTGGCAATTGAAGTTGTATCCATCTACAATAAACACTGGTAGCCGTGTTTGCTATTGAAGTTGTATCCCTTTACAATAAACACCGGTAGCCATGTTTGCTATTGAAGTTGTATCCCTCTACAATAAACACTGGTAGCCGTGTTAGCTATTGAAGTAGTATCCCTCTACAATAAACACTGGTAGCCGTGTTTGCAATTGTAGCCGTGTTTGCTATTGAAGTTGTATCCCTCTACAATAAACACTGGTAGCCTTGTTTGCTATTGTAGCCGTGTTTGCTATTGAAGTTGTATCCCTCTACAATAAAGACTTGTAGCCGTGTTAGCTATTGAAGTTTTATCCCTCTACAATAAACACTGGTAGCCTTGTTTGCTATTGTAGCCGTGTTTGCTATTGAAGTTGTATCCCTCTACAATAAACACTGGTAGCCCTGTTTGCTATTGAAGTTGTATCCCTCTACAATAAACACTGGTAGCCCTGTTTGCTATCGAAATTGTATCCCTCTACAATAAACACTTAAAGCCTTGTTTGCTATCGAAGTTGTATCCCTCTACAATAAACGCTGGTAGCCTTGTTTGCAATTGAAGTTGTATCCCTCTACAATAAACGCTGGTAGCCTTGTTTGCTATTGAAGTTGTATCCCTCTACAATAAACACTGGTAGCCATGTTTGCAATTGAAGTTGTATCCCTCTACAATAAACACTGGTAGCCTTGTTTGCAATTGAAGTTGTATCCCTCTACAATAAACACTGGTAGCCTTGTTTGCAATTGAAGTTGTATCCCTCTACAGTAAACACTGGTAGCCTTGTTTGCTATTGAAGTTGTATCCCTCTACAATAAACACTGGTAGCCGTGTTTGCAATTGAAGTTGTATCCCTCTACAATAAACACTGGTAGCCTTGTTTGCTATTGAAGTTGTATCCCTCTACAATAAACACTGGTAGCCTTGTTTGCAATTGAAGTTGTATCCCTCTACAATAAACACTGGTAGCCTTGTTTGCTATTGAAGTTGTATCTCTCTACAATAAACACTGGTAGCCAAGTTTGCTATTGAAGTTGTATCCCTCTACAATAAACACTGGTAGCCGTGTTTGCTATTGAAGTTGTATCCGTCTACAATAAACACTGGTAGCCTTGTTTGCTATTGAAGTTGTATCCCTCTACAATAAACACTGGTAGCCTTGTTTGCAATTGAAGTTGTATCCCTCTACAATAAACACTGGTAGCCTTGTTTGCTATTGAAGTTGTATCTCTCTACAATAAACACTGGTAGCCAAGTTTGCTATTGAAGTTGTATCCCTCTACAATAAACACTGTTTTGTATATTTATTTGTTCTTTACTTTATTACAGAAATATGGCTACTGCAGAGTGTGTAAAGGTCATTGTGCGATGTCGGCCCATGAACAAAAGAGAGAACGACCTCGACTGCAAATGTTGTATAAAGATGGAGTCGGAAAGAGGGCAATGTGTTATTACAAATCCTAATGATCCAAGAGCACCTCCAAAAAGTTTTACCTTTGATGGGTCTTACTTTGTTGATTCAACAACGGAAAACATATACAATGAAATTGCATATCCACTAGTTGAGGTTCGTCCTTAGAAAATTATATGTTAGCTCAACAGACAGTGCATTGTTGTAAAATTATTCCTTTGTATTACATCTAACCTTCTAATTAAATATGTTTTACTACATTGTCCAGATATACACATAAAATCCACACACAATTTGGGTGGGTAACACAGTATTAATAAGTTAAAATGAACATTGTTTAAGCCTAAGTGTTTCATGCCAATATTTTTCCCCACAAAATTTCAAACTGCGTTTTCTCCCAGAATGCAATTTAAAATCCATTTCCTCAAATAATCAGTTGTAAAATATGCCTGTGTAAAATGTCCAAAATGATGCCTGTCATCTAAGTTACGCCTCTTGCCAGGCGTCATTTTCACATTTTTCCACCTCTATCAAGAGACGTCAAAGTAATATTATTTCATCTCTTGCTCGTTGACGCTTGGAAAATGAGCATTACGCCTAAAAAACAGTTGGAATCCATCTACTTTACGCCTGGCTTCTGTCTGTTTTTTTCATACAGGTGGTTTAGATTTGTCAGTAACAAGTTGCATAGTCATTAGCTACATGTATTTGAGATCATATTGCCAGGGTCTTCCACAGAATTCATTTAAGGGATAGGGGAAATTAAATCTGAATATCATTGGGTGGGTGTAAGAGGGAGTTACCCTTTGGGTGACCATCAATATTTTTAGGGATCATGATTTGTTTAGATGCAATTTGAAGTCCATATTTGTGGGGTGGAGCAAATCACCAGTACAAAGAAAAGATTATAGCAATACACTGTATTACAAAAAAACATGTTATAAATGTATGCGTTATGTGGTCCGAGTATTAACTTTCATACCCAATCCAACCCCTTTTCCATGAAGCGAAAACCAGGTTGGCCAAGGTAAAAAATAAAAACCGTAATTTCAGCTGAAAAAGTTTGCATATTGTAAAATTAAAACATTTAATACGTAATTTTAAACAGGTTATCGCATTTTTCAGTAAAACATGTTTTATTGTCGAAATATCCGTTATAATCCTGCTAATACGAGAGGTGTTCAACTTATAATTGAACACTTTCATTGCGTAACTGAATCAACTATCTTGAAATTCTCGCCGAATATGTTGATTTTAATGTCAAGCAGCAACATTAAGGAAGCACATAATAGTGCATGTCATAATGTTTCATATCGAAGGAATCATTAGACATCCGTATTTTTGAAAAACGGTAGAGAATGACATTTTGAAGCAAAAATCTTCCGTTATAAAAATAACTGCAATACAAATTTTAAGACAAATGCTTTTAACATGTCATTTAATGTTATAGCATTCTGATATGTCCATTTCTGAACGTAAAAAAAGTGTAATATGCATTTTTTTGAAATTTGTGGATTTTCAAGATTTCAGCGAAAATTAACATGAAATTCAACTATGAACATGATTAAATTTACGAAAGCTTCTAGTTCGCAGCATCTATAATTTTTTACCAAAGATATCTTTATAAGGTATATGATATACATCAACAATAACTGTTCATTTTTATATATCACAAAATATGATTAAAATAGTTATTTTGGTTTATTTATAAAATTATCAATAGCATACGAGCAGACTGTCCTATTATCTGTCAATTTCTTAATATTGCGGTAAAAAGTCGAGCTTTTAATTCAACATCTATATTTTTGTCTTAAAATAAAACATACGATCATATTTAAATTACAAACACAGTTTTAAACAATTATGATATGCATTTAGTGGAATTATTTCGTTTAAGGTAAAACTTCATGACAACAGAAACATATAGGTTTAAAATTGGAAAATAGTGTACACCTAATTCAAAATGTAATTTAAAACGAACCGCGTGAATTGGAGATTATTTTTAAATGCATATGTTCTAAATGACAGTTTCACATCATTAAATCACGCATTTTTTATGATAATCAATTCTAATGAAAAATAACGTCTCAAACAAAAGTGTTCAATTATAAGTTGAACACCTCTCATATAAGCTTTCCCATTGCTTAATGGAATTAAGGCGGGACCACGTAATGAAAGAGTAACTTCTGAGTTTAATTTATTGTAACGTTATTTACAGGGTGTGACAGAAGGTTACAATGGTACAATATTTGCTTACGGACAGACAGGTTGTGGTAAATCCTTCTCTATGCAAGGTATCCCAGATCCTGTTGTACAGAGAGGAATTATTCCAAGGTAGGTTCAATCTTGATTGCTGTGTTAAGAATGAATGGGTTGAACTCTTTGAATTACCATTTCAGGGTTCCCCCAATAATATAAAATTCTGGAACATAATGTACATGCTTTAGTGTTGCCCTTGTTCGTCCGTAAATCACACTTGTCTGGACTTCTGTCTGGACTACTGTCTGGACTACTGTCTGGACTACAGTCTGGTCTACTGTCTGGACTACTGTCTGGACTATAGTCTGGACTACTGTCTGGACTACTGTCTGGACTACTGTCTGGTCTACTGTCTGGACTACAGTCTGGACTACTGTCTGGACTACTGTCTGGACTACAGTCTGGACTACTGTCTGGACTACTGTCTGGACTACTGTCTGGACTACAGTCTGGACTACTGTCTGGACAGCAGTCTGGACTACTGTCTGGACTACTGTCTGGACTACTGTCTGGACTACTGTCTGGACTACTGTCTGGTCTACTGTCTGGACTACTGTCTGGACTACTGTCTGTCTGGACTACTGTCTGGACTACTGTCTGGTCTACTGTCTGGACTACTGTCTGGACTACTGTCTGGACTACAGTCTGGACTACTGTCTGGACTACTGTCTGGACTACTGTCTGGACTACTGTCTGGACTACTCTGGACTACTGTCTGGACTACTGTCTGGACTACTGTCTGGACTACTGTCTGGACTACTGTCTGGACTACAGTCTGGACTACTGTCTGGACTACTGTCTGGACTACTCTGGACTACTGTCTGGACTACTGTCTGGACTACTGTCTGGACTACTGTCTGGACTACTGTCTGGGGACTACTGTCTGGACTACTGTCTGGGGACTACTGTCTGGACTACTGTCTGGACTACAGTCTGGACTACTGTCTGGACTACTGTCTGGTCTACTGTCTGGACTACTGTCTGGACTACTGTCTGGTCTACTGTCTTGACTACTGTCTGGACTACAGTCTGGACTACTGTCTGGACTACTGTCTGGACTACTGTCTGGTCTACTGTCTGGACTACTGTCTGGACTACTGTCTGGACTACTGTCTGGTCTACTGTCTGGTCTACTGTCTGGACTTCTGTCTGGACTACTGTCTGGTCTACTGTCTGGACTACTGTCTGGACTACAGTCTGGTCTACTGTCTGGACTACTGTCTGGTCTACTGTCTGGACTACTGTCTGGACTACTGTCTGGACTACTGTCTGGACTACTGTCTGGACTACTGTCTGGACTACTGTCTGGTCTACTGTCTGGACTACTGTCTGGACTACTGTCTGGACTACTGTCTGGTCTACTGTCTGGACTACTGTCTGGACTACTGTCTGGTCTACTGTCTGGACTACTGTCTGGACTACTGTCTGGACTACTGTCTGGATTACTGTCTGGTCTACTGTCTGGACTACTGTCTGGACTACTGTCTGGACTTCTGTCTGGTCTACTGTCTGGACTACTGTCTGGTCTACTGTCTGGACTACAGTCTGGTCTACTGTCTGGACTACTGTCTGGACTACTGTCTGGACTACTGTCTGGTCTACTGTCTGGACTACTGTCTGGTCTACTGTCTGGACTACTGTCTGGTCTACTGTCTGGTCTACTGTCTGGACTACTGTCTGGACTACTGTCTGGACTACTGTCTGGTCTACTGTCTGGTCTACTGTCTGGACTACTGTCTGGTCTACGGTCTGGACTACCGTCTGGTCTACTGTCTGGACTACCGTCTGGACTACCGTCTGCACTGCTGTCTGGACTACTGTCTGGACTACTCTTCCTGAACTTCTCAACATATTTTGGAAATACAGTCGAACTTCGATAGCTCGAACACCGTTGATTCGAATACCATCGGTAACTCGAGCACATTTTCCGGTCCCGACACAACTCCTATATAATTCAATGTAATTTAACCTCGATTTTTCGAATATTATTTCTCGAATACCCCGGCTCGCTCGAGTAATTTTTATGGTCCGAAGATCCATTTTTGTGTGAATTTAAACCTCGCTAAATCGAAGGTGGTGATCCGTTGCCATGCGACGTCGGCCATATTAATTGTAATCGACGCGGTTGTATTTCTTTGTAGCAAGTTCGATCATAGTGCGAAAACAGATCAAGTTGGTTGTTAAAGGTGCGAACATTTATGATTGAAAAGCTATAATAGACAGATACAATTTATCTTAAGTGAACTTCGTTTACTGTTAATTACGATAAATTAAACACGATTGATTTTCTAATTAAATAACGTTAGTTGATTGGTTTTAACTTTTAATAAAAATAAAACAATAATTAAAATAAAGTGAGTTCACTTTTTAATTCGATAAGAGCATTTCGCGAGTGATTACTGATTAGTAATTTAATGTCTACATGTGTATATAAGGAGACGATTCTATGTACCGAAACCAGTCTTACCTTGTTCTCATTATTCGGACTTTCGGCTTGTATGTTAAAATCTATTATTGTGATATTTCTTTAAATAAATGATAAAACAAACACATTATTGCAGTTTTTCTTGTATTTTCAGTGTAACAATTACATGTTATATATCCGTTACGAGGTTTAAACAAACATGCATGAACATAAAAAACATACAGAGAACGATACTTCACGTACAAAAGTAACACTATTTCGGGCGGTACACAAATTTGATAGATATTTAGTTTTTTATCGTTCCCTCGATGCCTTGAAGCCACCGATAGCTCGAACATATCCATATGGACTCCCACTGACTTCGAGCTATCGAGGTTCGACTGTACTTAGTAGGAAGTAGTGGTATGAAGTAAAGTTCTGCATGTAATCGCGATGCTCAAATACATCGACTTTTGGTGGAATTATTACTTTATTTCAGCTAATAGCTTTCGGTGAGGTGCATTCATGTCCACAGTAACATTTCTATTTTAAGCAACATATACTCTGGTCAAAAGATAAAGATATGAATGTCATTGGTCTCTCTGTGGCATCAACTTTGGTTTCTGTTAATGACATGAGTTTTGTTTAAAGTATCGAGATGAAATTTCATGATATATTTCTCATATATATCAAGGTTACTTTATTATATATAGTTTTTTTCCCTTATGTAAGTGGTCCTGAAAAACAGTACCATTCCCAATGGCAAAAAGTATGTTTTTCCCCAATTGGAATGAAAAAACTCCCAATATTATTATTATTTTTTTTTTAATATTTCGAGTGAAAATTTATTTAAAGAGAAGAAGTGGGGAACTATATTCTTTTAGGTGAGGGTAATGAAATACTACAAGAGAATGTATACATGGTCATGTGTTTGAAGTTTATTTAAGCATACAATATTGCTTTTGTTTGATAGTGAAAATTTCCCAAATTATGGCAAAACACCGCAAATTTTCCCAATTGAATGGGTACCGGTACCATTCCCAAAAGGGTGAAAAAAACTCTGTTATAAATAGCATTTTGGTTTCTGCTCAACAACCTCATGTAGGTGAATGTAGGCCAGGCATTCACATAGGTGAAGTAGGCCAGGCATTCATGTAGCTCAGGCATTCACATAGGGGCATGTATGCCAGGCATTCACATAGGGGCATGTAGGTCAGGCATTCACATAGGGGCATGTAGGCCAGTCGTTCATGTTGGTCAGGCCTTCGCATAGGTCTGACATTCACATAGAGGCATGATTTCACATAGGGGAATGTAGGCCAGACATTCATGTAGGTTATGCATTTCTATATGGGAATGTAGGTCAGGCATTCATGTAGGTCAGGCATTCACATATGTGAATGTAGGCCAGGCATTCATGTAGGTCGGGCATTCACATAGGGAAATATAGGTCAGACATTCACATAGAAGAATGTAGGCTGGGCATTCATGTACATGAATGCAGGCCAGGCATTCACATAGGGGGATGTAGGCCAGGCATTCACATAGGTGAATATAAGCCAAGCATTTGTTTAGGTGAATGTAGGCCAGGCATTCATGAAGGGGAATGTAGGCTTGGCATTCGTGTAGGTGAATATTGGCCAGGTCTTAATGAAGGGGAATACAGGCCAGGCATTCATGAAGAGGAATGAATGCTGTACTATAATGTCCCTTTAAGCACCCTGTAAGCTGTTACTAGAATGTATACACCAATATAGGCCCTATACTGGAGATCTGTATTGGCTGTCTAGAACAGTCAGCAGTTGTATGCACACAGTTACATACAGGTAACCACAATCAATATTAGATTAATCTGCAGGATGAATTATGACCTGAAGAGTCAGATCCGAATAAACCATTGTAAAATCATATCAATTATTTAAGCTGTTGTTGTAGGTCTAGTATAAATCACTATCTGCAATAAAAGAAATCAATTTTTTGTATGACATATTCATGAAGATTAAATAAACAAATCTGCTGATTATCGTACATACGAATATATCAAGATTTGTTGCCGACCATTATACTCTGGTTGCGATAAATCAAAGATAAATTGGCCTAACCGTTTCAGAGATATATTTCAGAAATAATAAATATAAGCCATTAAATTGCACATTTTAACATAAATGACATAATACTGTTATCAGCCCTTTAAAATCAGCCCTTTAAAATTCACTGCCGGGGTAGAATACAACCACTGCAATTCCCGCTAGAGGCAGAGGGGTAGGACCCCCACTTCATGATCATTTTGTAATTTTTTTTATCATGCTCATTCAAGGTTTTCTTCATGACACCGCATATGCAAATATGGAAACCTGGCTCCATCGTAAATGGAGTGTCTACAACAGAGTTAGAAGGTTCTAGGCCCATTCTCCATATTTTATCTAGATGTAAATGGAAGATGAGCCTGGCATGTTCATCCCTGTTTGGCACCATATAACCTTTCATGTGTTGGTGCCTCAGTTCAATTAAAATTCACAAGTTGATCCTTCACTGTGACCGGCTTTGAACAAAATACAGATCCCCCACTGTTAATGACAGAAATTAAATATTATAAGTATGTAAAGATAGAATACCTTTTCGGATTGAAATTGTTGGTGGGAAAATCAAAAATCTGGATTACTTCACAACAAGGCTTGATGTGTAGGCCATTGCCTTTTAGTTCTTTCCTCTGTATCATATTTCCCTCAGAAATGTATAATGGCAATAATAAACATGATCACTGTGTCTGCTCCAGGGCGTTTGACCACATATTTGAGACAGTATCCTTAGCTGACGAGACAAAATTTTTGATCCATGCCTCATATTGTGAGATTTACAATGAAGAGATCCGTGACCTCCTGGGGAAAGATGCCAAGGCTAAGCTGGACTTACATGAACATCCGGAGAAAGGAGTATATGTCAATGGTAAGGATATGTGTGTCTTTGGTGAGGAGTATATGTCAATGGTAAGGATATGTGTGTCATTGGTGAGGAGTATATGTCAATGGTAAGGATATGTGTGTCTTTGGTGAGGAATATATGTCAATGGTAAGGATATGTGTGTCATTGGTGAGGAGTATATGCCAATGGTAAGGATATGTGTGTCATTGGTGAGGAGTATATGTCAATGGTAAGGATATGTGTGTCGTTGGTGAGGAGTAAATGTCAATGGTAAGGATATGTGTGTCGTTGGTGAGGAGTATATGTCAATGGTAAGGATATGTGTGTCATTGGTGAATGTCAATGGTAAGGATATGTGTGTCATTGGTGAGGAGTATATGTCAAAGGTAAGGATATGTGTGTCATTGGTGAGGAGTATATGTCAATGGTAAGGATATGTGTGTCATTGGTGAGGAGTATATGTCAATGGTAAGGATATGTGTGTCATTGGTGAGGAGTATATGTCAATGGTAAGGATATGTGTGTCATTGGTGAGGAGTATATGTCAATGGTAAGGATATGTGTGTCATTGGTGAGGAATATATGTCATTGGTGAGGACACGTGTCATTGGTGAGGACACGTGTCATTGGTGAGGAGTATATGTCAATGATAAGGATATGTGTGTCATTGGTGAGGAATATATGTCATTGGTGAGGACACGTGTCATTGGTGAGGACACGTGTCATTGGTGAGGAGTATATGTCAATGATAAGGATATGTGTGTCATTGGTGAGGAATATATGTCATTGGTGAGGAGACGTGTCATTGGTGAGAAGTATATATGTAATTGGTGAGGAGTATTTGTCTTGGGTGAGGACATGTGTCATTGGTGAGGAGTATATGTCAATGATTAGGATATATGTGTCAATGGTGAGGAGTATATGTCAATGTTGAGGATCTGTGTGTCAATGTTGCATTCTGCTTTAGTGCTTATAATTACTTATAATTACAAGTGGAGCTGTACAATTGTATTTAATTTAATGCTATTTTAATTTTTAAAAATTGTCTATTGAAATTTAAAAAAGGACAATGAATGCATGCATATAATAAGAAAATATAAAATACAGACTCTTGTCACCATTTATTAGACCATTTAGTATTTTCATTAAATGTATTTCAATATACTAACATTCATAGAAATAAAACAAAATATATATTAAAAAATGTAAGGCTAAGCTGAGGCATATAAAATAAGTTCAACTAACAGGAGTTCCAAAGGAGCTAGAAAGATCGCGCTGCATTGTGAGACAAAATTCAGAAATGCTGCATACACCACGAATATCATGCACAGAGTAAGAAATAAAAGCCACTTCATTCTAAAATTGTACCAATATTTTGAGTAAGCGCACCTTTTGTATTTGTTCATGTTGATTGTTCAACCATAAATTATCCCAATTCAGAGACAGCCGATCAAACATCGGTTCACACTTGCCATTGTTCCAGTTTACGCTACCGTGTGTACAGCTAATTAGTCTTATCAGTGATCGTAAAGTTCAAAAACACCGACAGCATCTCCTGCTTATTAATTCGTAAGCAAACTTTGCCAAACTTTCTGTTTTGAAAAGCCATTTTGGCCGCTAGAGGGCACCACATTATTTTTATGTTTTACCCGGCTCGATAACGCAGTTAAATATGTAGATAATATTGAGCGCGGGGTCACAAACCAGTTGATTGACAGCAGGAGGCGGAACAGTGGGCGGAGTCTATCGCACATTTGACAGCGGTTTTCAATAAACACTGCGATAATTAGTTTATCAGTCCAAATTGATTGTCGTGAATTAGCTAACAACACCCAGCGGGGTAGTGGCTTATAAACAGTGAAAGACTTTGTGTATTTGAATTTGTGATTTTCCGAGATTTTAGACAAAATTGATCGGATATTTGGATTCGCCAGACCGCCGATGTCTGGCGAATTTGATATGTATTTCTTACGATTTTCATTCGCCAGTTCGGGTTTCTTTTCGCCTATGGCGATTTGGCGAATGGTTAACGCGAGCCTAGGAGTATATGTCAATTGTAAGGACATATGTGTCATTGGTGAGGAGTACAGGTCAATAGTAAGGACATATGTGTTATTAGTGAGGAGTATATGTCAGAGATAAGGAGTATATGTCAATGGGAAGGATATGTGTCAATGGAGAGGAATATATGTCAATGGTGAGGACACATGTTTCATTGGTGAGGAGTATATGTCAATTGTAAGAACATATGTGTCATTGGTGAGGAGTAAATGTCAATAGTAAGGACATATGTGTCATTTGTTAGGAGTATATGTCAATGGTAAGAATATATGTCAATGGTGAGGAGTATATGTCAATGGGGAGGACACATGTGTCATTGGTGAGGAGCATATGTCAATGGTGAGGATAAATATGTCATTGGTGAAGAGTATTTGTCAACTGGTGAGGACACATGTGTCATTGATGAGGAGTACATGTCAGTAGTAAGAACATATGTGTCATATGTGAGGAGTATATGTCATTAGTAAGGATATATGTGCCATTGGTGAGGGACATATGTCAATGGTGAGGATAAATATGTCATTGGTGATGAGTATATGTCAATGGTGAGGACACATGTTTCATTGGTGAGGGGCATAATATGTCAATGGTGAGGATACATATGTCATTGGTGATGAGTATATGTCAATGGTGGGGACACGTGTTTCATTGGTGAGGAGTATATGTCAATGGTAAGGATATATGTGTTATTGGTGAGGAGTACATGTCAATAGTAAGGATATATGTGTTATTGGTGAGGAGTACATGTCAATAGTAAGGATATATGTGTTATTGGTGAGGAGTACATGTCAATAGTAAGGATATAATGTGCCATTGGTGAGGAGTATATGTCAATAGTAAGGATATATGTGTTATTGGTGAGGGGTACAAGTCAATAGTAAGGACATATGTGCCATTGATGAGGATTATGTCAGTGGTAATTATATTGGTATAATATATTACAGGTCTGTCAACACACCCAGTTCACAATGTGGTGGAGTGTAACAAGGTTATGGAGAAGGGCTGGAAGAACCGAGCCACAGGGGCCACATTAATGAACGCCGACTCATCTCGTAGCCATTCCATATTTACTATATTGTTGGAAATGATGACAGCAGATGACGAGGGAGAGGAACATATAAGAGCAGGAAAACTTAACCTTGTAGATTTGGCTGGAAGTGAAAGGCAGGCAAAAACAGGTATAGTACTACTTAAAGTATCAAGGTTTGAATTGAAATGTAGAAATCACAGTTTAAACAATTTTAAAAAGCACATTTTTTTAGTAAACAAGTGAGATATAACAAAATATTCTTGTTTATAGGAAAACAGTGTCAGTTAGGGAAGGTGCTCTTTGTTGTCATTTACAAGCTTGTGACTAAATTGATTTTGATTGTTAGTTTGACCAGTATCCTGGGTTGTTGCTTAAAGTTTCTTAATAGGAAGCTGAGGTAAATTACCAATACTCTTCCTTGCAGGTGCCACTGGTGACAGGCTGAAGGAGGCAACAAAGATTAACCTGTCTCTATCTGCCCTCGGTAACGTCATCTCCGCCCTCGTGGATGGCAAGTCTAAACACATACCATACAGAGACTCCAAACTGACACGACTGCTGCAGGACTCCCTAGGTGGCAACACGAAGACTCTCATGGTTGCCTGTCTCTCCCCTGCTGACAATAATTACGATGAGACGTTGAGTACGCTGAGATACGCAAACAGGGCTAAAAATATTAAGAATAAACCAAAGATAAATGAGGATCCAAAGGATGCCTTACTGAGAGAGTATCAAGAAGAGATTGAGAGGTTAAAGGCCATGTTGATGGGGCAGATACCTGTACCAGATGGGGGATTCTCAGGTAAATACTATATCTGTTGAGTTGAAGGCCATGTGATGGGGCAGATACCTGTACCATATGGAGGATTATCAGGTAAATACTATAGCTGTTGGGTTGAAGGCCATGTTGATGGGGCAGATACCTGTACCAGATGAGGGATTCTCAGGTAAATACTGTATCTGTGAGGTTAATTTAAACAATATTTTATTCAAGTACTGAATGGGATTGGACAACAGGCAATGCCTATGTAAGACCGAATCTGTGAGGTTGAAGGCCATGTTGATGGGCAGATGGGGGATTCTCAGGTAAATACTATATCTGTGGGGTTGAATGTCACGTTGATGAGACAAATACCTGTACCACATGGGGGATTCTCAGGTAAATAATATATATGTGAGGTTGAAGGCCATGTCGATGGGGCAGATACCTGTACCAGATGGAGGTCAGATATTGTACCAGAGGGGGGTTCTTAGGTAAATAATATACCTGTAAGGCTGAAGGCCACATTGATTGGTCAGATATAGTACCAGAGGGGGATTCTCAGGTAAATAATATATTTGTGAGGTTGAAGGCCATGTGATACCTGTACAAGAAAGGGGATTCTGAAGTAAATAATATACCTGTGAATTAGAAGGCCAGGTGATACCTGTACTAGAAAGGGGATTTCGAGGTAAATAATATAACTGTGAGGTTGAACACCATGTTGATGGTGCAGATATCTATACCAGAGGAGGAGATTCTCAGGTAAATATCTAAATAATATATCATATCTTAAAGGCCATGATTGCAGGGACTGACATTTATTGAGTAATGTGGGTTAATTGCAAGTATACTTGCCTGAAAGGGAATTGTCTTATATTTGTAGTGGATGCCGTGTCTGGAGATCAAAGTCGGGCCTCTGCCCAGGCGCGAGCAGCAGACGAGAGTGCAAGACTAGAGCTGGAGGAGGAGAAAAGGAAAATCAAAGAGGTATGTGAAGTGATTGGTTGATGTAGCAGTGAGCTCAGTTACAATAGCTAGATGGCACAACTCAATTCAAGCATGTGATTACCTACTTATAATTACCTGCTTATTGACTTCAACCTGGAAAGCCTTTATATCTGATAGTTCAGACTCAAAAAAGGGAACCAATGTTTGATGTTGGACAATAAACAGATGTTACAATTCAATATTCAAAATAAAGCAGGATGTTTTGTAATATTTTATCTACTATGTTTCACACTAGGACTTCAAAACAGTAAAGAGTTTAAAAACTGACTGATGTCGCTATCGATGTCAAAGTGCTGACATCCATTTGTTATCTCCTCAGACATGTAATTCATGGTACCCTTAAAAGTCAAGACACTTAATCAGGATACTCTGTAATAGTTACTGCGGACACTTAATCAGGATACTCTGTAATAGTTACTGCAGACACTTAATCAGGATACTCTGTAATAGTTACTCCAGACACTTAATCAGGATACTCTGTAATAGTAACTCCAGACACTTAATCAGGATACTCTGTAATAGTTACCCCAGACACTTAATCAGGATACTCTGTAATAGTTACTGCAGACACTTAATCAGGATACTCTGTAATAGTTACTTCAGACACTTAATCAGGATACTCTGTAATAGTAACTCCAGACACTTAATCAGGATACTCTGTAATAGTTACTGCAGACACTTAATCAGGATACTCTGTAATAGTTACTCCAGACACTTAATCAGGATACTCTGTAATAGTAACTCCAGACACTTAATCAGGATACTCTGTAATAGTTACTCCAGACACTTAATCAGGATACTCTGTAATAGTTACTGCAGACACTTAATCAGGATACTCTGTAATAGTAACTCCAGACACTTAATCAGGATACTCTGTAATAGTTACTCCAGACACTTAATCAGGATACTCTGTAATAGTTACTCCAGACACTTAATCAGGATACTCTGTAATAGTTACTCCAGACAATCAGGATACTCTGTAATTGTTACTCCATCAGGATACTCTGTAACAGTTACTCCGGACAATCAGGATACTCTGTAATAGTAACTCCAGGATACTCTGTTACCATGGTTACTCCAGACATAAATTTGTATACTCTTTAAAGGGACACTCGGCAGTGTTGAAGTATTTATAAAGCATTAAGATTAGCAGCTCTAGTTAATTATACAGTATTGCATATAATTAAATAAAAGATACTAACTGTCATTTAGACATATAACAGATGAATTGATAATGACGCAGTATTTAGTAAATTTTGAACTCCTTAATGTATTATCACTGTATGCATATAATCCACTATATTCATCACTAAGACATATAATTTACTATATTCATCACTAAGACATATAATTCACTATATTCATCACCAAGCCATATAATTCACTACATTCATCACTAAGACATATAATTCACTATATTCATCACTAAGACATATAATTCACTATATTCATCACTAAGACATATAATTCACTATATTCATCACCAAGACATATAATTCACTACATTCATCACTAAGACATATAATTCACTATATTTGTCAGTAAGACATATAATTCACTATATTCATCACTTAGACATATAATTCACTATATTCATCAACAAGACATATAATTCACTATATTCATCACCAAGACATATAATTCACTATATTCATCACCAAGACATATAATTCACTATATTCATCACTAAGACATATAATTCACTATATTCATCACCAAGACATATAATTCACTATATTCATCACTAAGACATATAATTCACTTTATTCATCCCTAACACATATAATTCAATAAATTCATCACTAACATATAATTCACTATATTCATCACTACTACATATAATTCACTATATTCATCTCTGACACATATAATTCACTATATTCATCACCAAGACATATAATTCACTGCATTCATCACTAAGACATATAATTCGCTATATTCATCACTAACACATAATTCACTATATTAATCACTATGACATATAATACCCTATATTCATCACTAACACATAATTCACTATATTCATCACTAAGACATATAATTCACTATATTCATCACTAAGACATATAGTTCACTATATTCATCACTAACACATAATTCACAATATTCATCACTAACACATATAATTCACTATATTAATCACTATGACATATACTTCACTATATTCATCACTAACACATATAATTCACTATATTCATCACCAAGACATATAATTCACTACATTCATCACTAAGACATATAATTCACTATATTCATTAGTAACACATAATTCACTATATTAATCACTTTGACATATAATTCATTATATTCATCACTAAGACATAATTCCCTATATTCATCACTAAGACATATAATCCACTATATTCATCACTAAGACATATAATTCACTATATTTGTCACTAAGACATATAATTCACTACATTCATCACTAAGACATATAATTCACTATATTAGTCACTTAGACATATAATTCACTACATTCATCACTAAGACATATAATTCACTATATTAGTCACTTAGACATATCATTTGCTATATTCATCACTAAGACCTATAATTTACTATATTTGTCACTAAGACATTTAATTCACTATATTAGTCACTTAGACATATAATTCGCTATATTCATCACTAATACATATAATTCACTATATTCATCACTAAGACCTATAATTTACTATATTCATCACTAAGCCATATAATTCACTACATTCATCACTAAGACATAATTCACTATATTCATCACTAAGACATATAATTCACTATTAATCACTAAGACATATAATTCACTACATTTGTCACTAAGACATATAATTCACTATTAATCACTAAGACATATAATTCACTACATTTGTCCTAAGACATATAATTCACTATTAATCACTAAGACAAATAATTCACCATATTCATCACTAAGACATATAATTCACTATATTTGTGAATAAGACTTATAATTCACTATATTAGTCACTTAGACATATAATTCGCTATATTCATCTCCCTGACATATAATCCACTATATTCATCGCTAAGACATAATTCACTATAATCATCACTAAGACATATAATTCACTATATTCATCTCCCTGACATATAATTCACTATATTCATCACTAAGAAATATAATTTAGTATATTCATCACTAAGACATATAATTCATTATATTCATCACTAAGACATATAATTCACTATATTTGTAACTAAGATATATAATTCACTATATTAGTCAATAAGGCATATAATTCGCTATATTTATCTCCCTGACATATAATCCACATTCATCACTAAGACATAATTCACTATATTGATCACTAATACATATAATTCACTATATTGATCACTAATACATATAATTCACTATATTCATCACTTAGACATATAATTCACTATATTCATCACTAAGACATATAATTCACTATTCATCTCCCTGACATATAATTCACTATATTCATCACTAAGACATATAATTCACTGTATTCATCACAAAGACATATAATTCACAATATTTGTAACTAAGACATATAATTCACTATATTAGTCACTAAGGCATATAATTTGCTATATTTATCTCCCTGACATATAATCCACATTCATCACTAAGACATATAATTCACTATATTGATCACTAATACATATAATTCCCTATATTCATCACTAAGACATGTAATTCACTATATTAGTCGCTTAGACATATAATTAACTATATTCATCACTAAGACATATAATTCTATATATTCATCTCCCTGACATATAATCCACTATATTCATCGCTAAGGCATATAATTCACTATATTCATCACTAAGACATATAATTCACTATATTAGTCACTTAGACATATAATTCACTACATTCATCACTAAGACATATAATTCACTATATTAGTCACTTAGACATATCATTTGCTATATTCATCACTAAGACCTATAATTTACTATATTTGTCACTAAGACATTTAATTCACTATATTAGTCACTTAGACATATAATTCGCTATATTCATCACTAATACATATAATTCACTATATTCATCACTAAGACCTATAATTTACTATATTCATCACTAAGCCATATAATTCACTACATTCATCACTAAGACATAATTCACTATATTCATCACTAAGACATATAATTCACTATTAATCACTAAGACATATAATTCACTACATTTGTCACTAAGACATATAATTCACTATTAATCACTAAGACATATAATTCACTACATTTGTCCTAAGACATATAATTCACTATTAATCACTAAGACAAATAATTCACCATATTCATCACTAAGACATATAATTCACTATATTTGTGAATAAGACTTATAATTCACTATATTAGTCACTTAGACATATAATTCGCTATATTCATCTCCCTGACATATAATCCACTATATTCATCGCTAAGACATAATTCACTATAATCATCACTAAGACATATAATTCACTATATTCATCTCCCTGACATATAATTCACTATATTCATCACTAAGAAATATAATTTAGTATATTCATCACTAAGACATATAATTCATTATATTCATCACTAAGACATATAATTCACTATATTTGTAACTAAGATATATAATTCACTATATTAGTCAATAAGGCATATAATTCGCTATATTTATCTCCCTGACATATAATCCACATTCATCACTAAGACATAATTCACTATATTGATCACTAATACATATAATTCACTATATTGATCACTAATACATATAATTCACTATATTCATCACTTAGACATATAATTCACTATATTCATCACTAAGACATATAATTCACTATTCATCTCCCTGACATATAATTCACTATATTCATCACTAAGACATATAATTCACTGTATTCATCACAAAGACATATAATTCACAATATTTGTAACTAAGACATATAATTCACTATATTAGTCACTAAGGCATATAATTTGCTATATTTATCTCCCTGACATATAATCCACATTCATCACTAAGACATATAATTCACTATATTGATCACTAATACATATAATTCCCTATATTCATCACTAAGACATGTAATTCACTATATTAGTCGCTTAGACATATAATTAACTATATTCATCACTAAGACATATAATTCTATATATTCATCTCCCTGACATATAATCCACTATATTCATCGCTAAGGCATATAATTCACTATATTCATCACTAAGACATATAATTCACTATATTAGTCACTTAGACATATAATTCACTATATTCATCACTAAGACATATAATTCTATATATTCATCTCCTTGACATATAATCCACTATATTCATCGCTAAGGCATATAATTCACTATATTCATCACTAAGACATATAATTCACTATATTCATCACTAAGACATATAATTCTCTATTTTCATCACTAAGACATATAATGTGGGATGATAAAACTGCATTTTGTATACTGTGTTCCTCAATAGGAGTATGACCGGCAGTTAGAAGAGATGGGGAAGCAATACGAGGAGGAGAAAGTGAGTAAAGTGAAACTGGAGCAGGATATGATCAAGTTACGGGCCTTCTACGACAGTAAACTCATGAACCTCGATGGTCAGATAGGGAAACTGCCAACCACAGCAGAAGGTAATATACCTCAACTGTTCATTATAAATATTGCATTTGTAATACATACTTGATTGTGAGTCAAAGGCTATGTAAAATATTCAATATTCAGTCCAACAATTGCTCGATCGTTGAAATATTTGCAGCAAATAATTTTGGTTTGGTTTGAAAAAATATTCACAATTAAATATATGTAGTAGGATCAAGATTGGTAGAAATGCATTTTAGGTTTTAACTTCAGAAAATAACTGTTATTCTTTATATCTGATTTATACTTTAATTACTGTGAGCACTTTTATTTATGTTAAACCATCACCATTAGGTAGTTAAACATCTACTAATGTGGAAATTGATAATCTTTGAAATCAATGCAATAGTTTTATCTGTTTTTCATGGTCTTTGAAGCACCAAACAGTGATATTACTAAAGTTGTTTTATGGTGTAATTTTAAGTTTCATGACACTGTTTCCATGTATTCTGTCATGGTAATGTCACATAGAATAGGTTTTCTTTGAAGCAATGTACACACACACCTACCTTCTATATTGTTTTACAAATATTTGCCTTATATTTACATTGTATATCTGTGAAGTATGTTATGCTGATATTGACATATACGTTCCTCCATTTACATGCTGTTGTACTGTGAGGCGCATGCATCTTCCATTTTTATACAAATCATAATTTTTGTACAAATAAACAACAAATACTCCTTTTTGTAAATGTTGCAAAATTATATTGAATGCATGCTATGCTAATACTGTCTGTTGCAAAATGATTATTTATATTTTTTTCCAGATTATTTACGCGATTTTCAATTTTGCTCTAGAATTTGAATGAATTGTATAGAAATTGTAATGATTCCAGACAGATTTACTATAGCATGTATCTGATCCCTTTTTCATTGTGCCCATATGTGTAATATATGTTGCATAACAGTGGCCACCACAACATACAAACTTCTCATTATTATGTTAGCCAATCGAACAAATGAAAACCAGCAAATGCGCATGATGGCCTTTCAAAACTTCATGGAGGCATTCAAGATGGCCGCTGACCCCAAACTCGGAGTAAAGGGTACTAAGCCTAAAGGTGACCCTGCAGTAACAACGGTCCTTCTAGTCTCTTAATCTAGTAGTTGGCTGAGAATGCACCAGATATGAATCCAGTAGTTTTGCATTGTTTTCTTAAGGTTCAGACAGAGTTATAATGGACTGAAAACATCTTCTTTTATGAATTACAAGGTCCTTTCTGTTATGAACTACAATGTCCTTCCTGTTATAAATTACAGTGTCCTTCCTGTTATGAATTAAATATCCCTCCTATTTATAATGTCTTTCCTGTTATGAATTATAATGTCCTTCCTGTTATGAATTATATAGTCTTTTTTTAATTATAATGTCCTTCCTGTTATGCTGGTTTGGATTATCCATCCTGTTATGAATTATAGTGTCCTTCCTGTTATGTTTAAATGTCCTTCCCATTATGAATTAATGTCATTCCTGTTACAAATGAAATGTCCTTCCTCTTATGATGTTACAAATTATAATGTCCTTTCTGTTTTGAATTACAAAGTCCTTTCTGTGATGACTTATATTGTCATTCTTGTTATGAATTATAATGTCCTTTCTGTTATGAATTATAATGTCCTTTCTCTTATGAATTACAAAGTCCTTTCTGTGATGAATTATATTGTCATTCTTGTTATGAATTATAATGTCCTTTCTCTTATGAATTATAATGTCCATTCTGTTATGAATTACAATGTCCTTTCTGTTATGATGCACTCATTCTTTTGAGCATAAATATTGCGCGACTTTGAATTATAATGTCTTTCCTGTTATAATGTCTTTCCTGTTATGAATTATAATGTCTTTCCTGTTAAGAATTTATAATGTCCTTCCTGTTATAGAGTATAGTGTCCTGCCAGCATGGAATTACAATGTCCTTCCTTTCCTGATATAATGTCTTTTCTGTTATGAATTATGTCTTTCCTGGTATGAATTATAATGTCTTTCCTGTTAAGAATTTATAGTGTCCTTATTGTTATGGAGTATAGTGTCCTTCCAGCATTGAATTACAATGTCCTTCCTTTTCTGTTATAATGTCTTTCCTGTTATGAATTATACTGTCCTTTCTTCCTGTTATGAATTTTAATGTCTTTCCTTTTATGAATTACAACGCTGTTCCTGTTAAGAATTTATAATGTCCTTCCTGTTATGGAGTATAGTGTCCTTCCAGCATTGAATTACAGTGTCCTTCCTGTTATGAATTACAATGCCGTTCCTGTTATGAATTATAATGTCTTTCCTGTTATGAATTATACTGTCCTTTCTTCCTGTTATGAATTTTAATGTCTTTCCTTTTATGAATTATAATGTCTTTCCTGTTAAGAATTTATAATGTCCTTCCTGTTATGGAGTATAGTGTCCTTCCAGCATTGAATTACAGTGTCCTTCCTGTTATGAATTACAATGCCGTTCCTGTTATGAATTATAATGTCTTTCCTTTTATGAATTATAATGTCTTTCCTGTTACGAATGTATAATGTCCTTCCTGTTATGGAGTATAGTGTCCTTCCAGCATTGAATTACAGTGTCCTTCCTGTTATGAATTACAATGCCGTTCCTGTTATGAATTATAATGTCTTTCCTTTTATGAATTATAATGTCTTTCCTGTTAAGAATTTATAATGTCCTTCCTGTTATGGAGTATAGTGTCCTTCCAGCATTGAATTACAATGCCCTTCCTGTTATGAATTACAATGCCCTTGCTGTCATGAATTAAATGCCCTTCCTGTTATGAATTAATGAATTGATGTTGTCCAATGTCTGGCCTTGATGTTGTCCCATGTCTGGCCTTGATGTTGTCCCGTGTCTGGCCTTGATGTTACCAGATAGTCAAGAATGTCACATACTGCTTTGACTTTCCTAAAAGGAAGGACAATGAACTGTTGAACATGTTATTATCCATAAGTTTATATCTGGTGTAATGACTCGCCCAGCTAATTTCCAGAGGGCCACATTTATACGTATAGAACTATAGTTCTGCTATTTTTATATTCTTGTTATATTCAAGCTAGGTTTATAGTCTTATTACATACTTAATAAAGAATAGACCATTTGCAAAATCTCTGGCATTCGTCGAAGTTGAGAAAGTAGACAAATTGCATGAGATGCTGTAAATCAAAATAGACCAATATCTCAGAGGCTAGTTTCTGTTTATGTTTAGAGGTGATTATCGTACAAGAGAGAGCCTGTAATGCAACAGTGCACATGTTAACACATATGTACATATTAGGCTTATGTGTAACTTTAACAGCATTATGCATACTCACATGGTTATATCTTTATGTTTTATTTGGAAATGTGTACTTCTTATTTATGTTCTTTGAATGCAGATCCATAATAGTTAGTTGTAGATAGATACTATAATATGCACTAGAAGCGGTGCTAAACATCTTCATGGTACGGCTTCAGACATATAGCAATATTATTACTGGTGCATGTCATAAGAAATATCAGTCTTAGTTGTAATGTAAAAATGCTTCTATGTGTATTATAAACATGCTTAAAAATGAGTGCACAACCTTATAGATTTTAGATTTGTTTATTCTTTAATTCCAAGCTTTATACCTATTAATATATTGATATATCTTTAAGATAAAAGTAACCTAAATATTTTTTTATTAAATGTTATTTTAATAAAAACAAATGTTTAAATTACTATAATTTATTTAAGATGATATTTTTCTATACATTTTTTTAAAATAAAGGAAAGATTACATTCGTTTCTGATAATGCTTTCTTTTTTAAATATTCTTTCTTATGTGATACACATTCATTGCTACAGCATTTGGCCACCTCCAGCCAGGAAGACTTCTGCATTGCTGCATCGCCATCATTATATTAAAGTTTTATTGTAGAGTTTATGTTCTCCCAAACTGTATATTGTATTAAAGGTATTTAACCAAATTGTAATATGACTTATCTCCCCTTGTGATTGGACAGTTTTAGGAGAACTTGATGATGAAACTGAGCAGAGTGAGTGCCCTTGGAAATCCGGTGTTTGATTGGTTCATTGCCTTATTATGCATGTGCTGTTATTTGCATATATGCAAATTGAGATAAATAATTATTTTCTTTGGATGTTTTTTCCTTGAAATTATGGTTAACATTTTGTGAAATCTATTTCAAGTGTATTATAAAAAATTGAAATGTTATCAGAAAGTTACCACATTCAAACAGGTCTACCTGATTATGAATATAAGGTTTTCTGTTGTCTTTATTTTATTAAAGTTTAGTTTGGTGCAATTTTTCCATCATAATGTTTATGAAAATAGAACTCATGTTTTAAACCTGGACATTTAGTTCTCGAAGCCAAATCTCAATTTGCATATAACTTCCCAACCTCAAAATGAAATTGTTGTCATTTAAATCTTTGGTTATTTATTTGTCAATATTGAAGGTACTGTCTTTAACTTGATTTATTACTTATTATATAAAATGAAAACTAAATAAAATGTTGCATATCAGGGCTTCTAAAATCGCCGGTTTATCAGTTCCCAGACCGAAATCTGTTTCTCCAGACCGTTTTTCTGTTCAAATCGGTCCAGATATTTTATCTATCGGTCGTTAAAAAATCTACAATTGCCCTTTACCCTTAAACTATGCCTTGCGGCAATATTCTTTGATCCATAACACGATTGTTTGTCGCTCGCTGTGCGAAAGTAGGTCAATTTGGACTAAACCATTACCGATAGTAGGGAGTTTTCCAGAAGAGTCTATAGCTACGTAGCATGAGAAAGTATATCACGCGTTCTGTCGGTTCACTAAAGCGAGTGTTACCGTCTGTAATTTCTTTGATGTACTGTTAGTCGTAAGGTGTTAGCCTCTTTGCTTGTGTCGGTTCGGTTTTTTTAGTGGCCAAAGCCGGGACTGAAATTTGTTTGAGTCATTAAAAAAAATTAAAATACCGAGCGGTGTTACTTGTTTGTTTGATATTTTTTTTTACAATAACTTTAAGTATAATATTAATGACATTAATAATATTAATGACATTAATTAAGGAAAGTGATCAAACAGAATGTTAGAACCGACAAATGAACTCGACTGCCTCTAAATTACATTGGTTACCACGGTGATTATTCACGCGACTTCCGGTTTATTAGACACTTCCGCTTCAATTCCTCAAATGATCAACAATTTTAATATTGAGTGAAAGTTATTCATTCAGTAAAGCGAAGACATGATGTCAGTCATTAAAATGTACAAATTGTGATAAAGTAAGTTATAAATTATACAAATATAACACAAACAAATTTTAAATAGTTCTCTATATAAATGACTAAACGGAAAAAATGCATGGTGCAGCTGACATGGTGGGTGGGGTACGGCGATTTTCAAAATAAGTGCGATTCTTGCGGCAGTAAAAAACCTGGACCGATTTGCATTTTAAAATTTTAGAAGCCCTGTTGCATATATGTATATAAACAATTTTAAATGTATATGTTTTAAAATGACAACAATTTTACAGCTTTCATCCTTGTTCCAAAATAATGGTCAACCAATGAGAACAACATATGAATGAGATTATATATGTATATTGTTCCCTTTATTATTTACTAATATTTCCTTCTGTGTTCCCTTGTGCACACACCAACACACACATGTTCCAGTGTTCCTGATTGATCATTCCGCACTTGCCTTCAATATTGTACGAACACATGCTTGTATTCACTTTGCAGTATCCGGCACCCTGAATGTTTATACAGTTACTGTTGTGCCTTCGCCAAGCTGGTTTTCCTCTTGCATGCAATAACGATCAGCTTCATTATACCCTGCAAAATGAAGTTTAGCTGGTGTATACTGGATTCAGTCTGTCCGTCCGTCTCTAGATACTACCTTTTTGTCTACTCTATATCTCTACTCTATAGTCACACTCATAACACGTTACAGGTTAATTGTTCATGATGAGAGAGTGACCTTTGTACATTTTGGGGTCAGTATGTTTAAGATCAAGGTCACCATGACTTGATAATCAATGGAAACCCTTATCTACTTCATATCTCATCAAATCAGATTTGTAGCCCTGATCATGAAACTGAACATGTTGTAGACTCTCTGTGGCGAGAGAATGGCCTCTATACATTGTAGGGTCAATAGGTTCAAGGTCAAGGTCACCATGACCTGATAATGAAAAACCATGCCTGCTATATAACTCTTTCAGAATATGCTTGAAGCATTACAGGTAGACTGTTCATGGTGTAAAGGATGACATATTCAACCTATACATTTTGGCTCTTGATTTAACATTTGGGGGGAAATAAAAATTCAACTATGTTCAAATCGTCGATAAACATCATTTCGAGTGTCAATACTCTGTATAAAAAATTATACAGTGTCCATACTGGCAACAACTGCCAATTTCCACACAAAGATTTACAATATGTTTAAAATTGTGAAATCCGTGACCTGAGGCTACGTCAGTCTACATCGGTTACATAGGGATGAAAATACTTTGTATGACCTATTGATGAATGTTTTATGCTTTATAATAATGTTTACATGCATGACATAGCGCAGTGATTAAACGATGGACACTGAATCCGGTAATCGCGGGTTGGAGCTTCACAGGTGCCACTGGGTTCCATCTATTTCAATTTAATGAAAATCATTCTATGTAATGTAAAAATAAGAAATGCTCATATACGAAAGGGCATTTTATGTATACTGTTCTCTTACCTTTCTCAATGAAGTAAAACTTTTATTTTTGCTTAACAGAGCATTACTTTATACATAGTTTCACCTTTTCTTCTGTTTGATTTTGTATTTTTGAGTGATCAACTGTTCACGACTATGTCTCAAAGATTTGTTTTGTATTTTATTTCCATCTTTTTATTCTCACCTAGACTATCTACTGTTATTTTGAGGCGGCTACCTTATATAGGGACTGTCAGCAGTTGGGGAGGGTATTGATGTCCAATAAATCTGAAAGACAATTTTGATAGTAGAGCAATTTTAATAAACATTTTAATCATACTTTATAAAGTGAGGTAATTTTGAAGGAAAAACACAAGATGCTTCGATTATTGGCAGTCATACTCCATTTATTTAACATTCTCTGAATGGAATATTGTGAAATTTTGATAATTCTTTGTATAAAGGCGCCATATAACCTTTCATGTGTTGGTGCGCCTTAAAACCCAAATTCAATTCAATTGTATTAACTAAAGATTTTGATATTACCAAAAAGTCAATTTTGAGCCGAAAAAACAACAACACCATGACCGACTGCAAGTTGTAATTTATTTCAAAAAGTATGATTTGTATGGAATCTCTTTAAATGCTGCTCTCACTGAATGTCTACAACTCTTATTTATTGAATGCCTTCATCCAAAACTACTGACGGTCCCTTATACTTTAAATGTATAATACGAAAAATTGGAAATAATATTTGAAACATTTGAAACTCATAATTATATATGTCTGTATATATCTCTTCTTACATACTGATGATGGACATAAACTAATTAAGTTTACAGTTGTACGAGTACTTGTATTCATACTAAGTTAATTACACTATATTCAGTCATAAAATTACTTTTTAACTCATTTTTTTTGTTCATATTCATTGCAGTATTGAAGTGGGCTGTAGAATTTAATCAAATGATTATTTTTAATGTAGAATGAAATAAACTTGCTGAAATATTTATTTAATTGATTTAATTAACAGCATGATATAACTTGCCAATATATATTTTTGCTGACCAATGTTTAGCCAATTAGTTACATAATAAAACATTGAAGAGTATTATAATATTATTTCTATTAATTTTTATAATTGTGCAATTCATCTACTCAGCAATACTAGTTAATGCTACATCATGGAGTGTTTACACTGCAGTCACTGGATTAAGACATTTAACAAAAAGTAATATGTCGATACTGTACATTAATAGTAATGAAAATATCAAGGAAAGTAATTTATTTCACACATTTTTAACTGTCATTCAAACCTCCGAAAATAAAATTTGAGTTTGAGTGATACCCATGGCATTGCATTTACTTGAAATCTACCAGATGTTTTTATTATAATGAAAATGAAAAACATGATACTGTCCCTTAAATAATATTAATTGAACTGACCACCATTTTTGTTGAGAAGATAATATTTGTAGGAAATACTGAATAACAGTTACAGGTACCGATATCTATTGTTTTCATTTGGAACACACAAACAAAGAAACACACATGAATGTGGCCTGTTTTAAGGACTGTTGGTTCGCCATCTTTAAACAAAAAAGCAAAAATGGATGGGGATATGGTCAGGTAAAATTTTCAAACAAATGCATATTTTAGGCCTGACCGAAATGATGTCTCGCTGCTCTAGATGGATAAATGGACCATTCTATGGAACAATTTATTTCACGTAAAAAACTAAATAACTTTGAGTAAAATTGTACCAAACTTTTCGATTATAAAGGGCTAAATTTCTGCCATATCAGTATTCCTTCTGATATTATGTTCACATCAATAGTGTTTAATTACTGTCATGTACTATATGGTTGACAATGCCCATAAAATATGCATTTTAAAGATGGCGGATACGCTTCAGTAGATATAGGAATCTAAAATTTCTTTTACCAAATTCTTTGGTGGTAGGAAAACTAAATCACTTCACATATGTATTAGGCTTTTTCTGGGTACTATGGACTGGTTCAGTGAGTTGTTCCAGACTGTGTCTAAGCTAGATCATCTGCGACACTTGCTCTGTCTTTTTCAAGACAGACTTCTAGAAACTTCTAATTTTGTTTTTTTGATGCGACTTTCATTTTACTGAAATACGGTATCGTTTCTGATTGGCTGGCACAGTCACACCAGACAGAACAACAGAAGGACAGTGCACTATTTCATAATTTAATAAATAAACAAGGAGGAAAACTTCATCATTAAAAATTAAAAATTTTGGACATGCAGTTCCGTTTTCATTTTGTCTGCACAAAGGGTCAGGACATTTGTATTTAACATCAGTTGTCAAAGATGATCAAGACTAGTCTGTGTCCTATTATGGAATGGTTCAGTAAGTTATTTCAGTCTATCATCTTTAGGACTGGTTAGGTTAGATATTTTCTAGCAAATGAAACTTGTCCTTTTGTGGAATTAAATGCAAAAAGTTTTAAACTTTCCTTGTAGAAAAATAGTGCTTATATTGACAGGTCAGGACAGGGAGCTGCTCTTTAAGCTGAACAGACAAACAATCCCTTTTGATTTTAGACCTAAAATAAAAAATGAAACAGTTACAAAATAAAATCCATTGTACAAACCTCTCGAGTCCTGAATGTAGTGCTATACAATATGGTTGATAAATTTAAAGAAACATCATCTGTGCTGTATTACAGTTGTAGCTGAAGAAGAAACCACGGAGGGTAAGGATGGGAAGAAAACCAACAAGAAGGCCGCTGCTGGAGGGGCTGGAACTGCACTGGCCGGGGCAGCCATTATGAGAAATGCTGATGGCACACCCATGAGGAATGCAGAGGGAAAGGTAACATTATATGGGTTCTACAATTTTTGCTTCCATCAGTATGTTAAATGGTATCGAAACATGTTGAATCACCAATAATACAATAATATAGTTTTTATGCCCCCCACCAAAAAACTTCACACAAATGTTATATAGTTTTTATGCTCCTCCCCCCCACCCCCATCAGGTCCGTACCTCAAAGGTCAAGGTCATACTTGACGGTCAAAAGTCAAATGAGTCAAAGTTTTCGGCGGCATTTGTCACTTATTGCTGGTATTTCTTGTTAGCCTCTGTTTTTACAAAGAAAGCGCTGTTGTCACCATGTGAATGTCAGCGTCGTTTTTCATTAATATTTTTTCATATTTTGACAGTTGACAGAATTCAGGATTTGTTTAATTGTTCAAAGTTGTATACTAAAGTGCCTTTCTTTGACAAAGCAATATGCGAGCTGCGCTGTTCTCCGACAGCTCTTGTTTCAAAATAATAATTATAAAAGACAAAGAATGACTACAATATCAGTGATGCATGTATGAGTTTGTGTGGTGCTGCCACTTTATAAAAATGATACATTTCTAAAAACGTCTGCTATTTCACCGACAGGTTATTACTCGTGCAGAGGGTGTCACACAACCAGAGTTTGTGGATGATGATGGCAGTGGTGAACTGCAGGATAGACCTGGTTCTGTAATGGGAGAACAGCTGCCTTCCGGGCCAGGTAATTATAATCTAATACTGCAGTATAAATACAGAGGAATGCAGTGGTACAGGGTGACCAACACAGTAGTATTTGATTGTACATTCTAGAACTTAGGCTTCAGGAAGCAGTTAGTGATATTTTGTAAAAAGAGAAATAGAATAACCAAAAGCACACAAGACAAGGTCATTTGATGAATTGGTGTTTGTTTTAGATCATGCTTTCATAGTGTTTAAGGGACACACAGCAATCTTGAAGTATTTAATCAGCACGTTCATTTATTAATCAAGTATCAGACTTTACATCTGCTTGCATACCAAACTAAATCAAAGGCAGTACAATTTGGAGTTCTTCTGTTTTCTTCATAGGTTTAAATATATGATTGGTGCACTATAATCAACATATAGTAATCTGCAAATGCAATTTGGTTTGAACTAATCAAATAATAATTATTTTTAAAGATTTGCAAAATATGCAAGTTATGTAGAGTGTTTTGTGTCCCTTTAACAAACTCTAATAATCTCCTAGCTAACTTACTTCTAACAAAATATATGGACCACAACACAGAGAAAAACCCGGATTCTTACTCTTCCTGACACTGCATTTTGTATGTTGCTTTTGTATTACCGTTGTTAATTTAAGAGTATTTTAATACATTTCAAACATTTATTTTATATGTTAAATGGTTCTTCAGACATAATTATAATACATTGCCAACTTCTGAATTCAGATATGTATTATGATTCGGATGAACATGTAGATCATGATCAGCAAGGTGAGATTACCCCACCCACACTCTCCTCCTTCTTATTATCTATTTGACCTTTATATAGGCTGTACTCTGTCCTATATATGGTACAAATAATATATCAAGTTTGTTTTACATGATTTTTTTCTTTTCATATTGTTCCAGTTCCTTTTCATTTTGATCTGTTTCTTTACAATTACTATCCAGTTCCATTGTTGGCATTTTTGTATAGGTAGAGACTTCCTTTTGAGGTAGAGACTACCTTTTGTATCATATCTGTAGCTTTTTATCCCTCGCAAAACAAAGTTTTCACAAGTATACAAACGAGGTCTGTTTGTCCAACAGTCACACTTTTCGTTTCTGAAGCATATTTTCAAAACCACTCGACGTATCTTCATGAGGCTTGCTACACATACCAAACGTGTTTAATTTGTCAAAAATTGGTTTCTGTGCCTAATCCCAAGCGGCTTGCCAAGAGTTACAAATATATGTGTTGATACAACTTTTAAAATCAGTATAAGGTAATTTGGCATTAGATATATGTAAACCTAATGCAGCTTTAGCAGCACTATCAGCTCTATCATTACCACGTATCATGGCTTGGAAGCCAGCAGACAATTATAGCGTTATCAAGTATAAGAGAATTGTACTTTTAAGCTTCTTGAAACTTGCTACATTTATCATTCGAGTGGTCTTCAAGTTTCATAAATCATTTTTACATGAATATCTTTGGCATTTATCAGGGTTCCATTGAACTATATATATAAATTTTGTTTCAATGGAAACAAGGTTGTCATTTTAATACAAACATTAATTACCGATTAAGATGAAAATTGCCTCATTTATTAACTTATTGGCCTAGTGTGTACATACGTGTAACTATTTGTGCTATTAGATAAAAACAGCTGTTGTGGGGGTATTGCTGACGGCTTTTTGTTGTATTGCTACTTTAGCTTAGTTGTATCACAGCTTAAATGTATAGTAAAGTGTACCAATTAATAGCATATTGTTCGTCTACACAAAAAGTTAACCCAATCTGTTTATTACAATTATAACGACTATATAACTATTGATTTCAGTCTGCTAAGACATTAATAAATATCAGAACATGCAGTTGACATTTTATTATTCAAAATATCGTTTTACCCTGTTTATTCAATAGCATTAGAGGATTCAAGTGTATTGTATCATAGTGTATTTGGTTTATATAGTATTACCATTTCACCAATGTATCATATCTTAGATTAGAGGTGTATTTTTTATTGATCTTCCTACCATTTTATACAATTGTAATCATTATAAATTCTGCTACCTTAAACAAAGCATTATTTGCATCATTGATGTATTCTTCCATTCTCTTTGTTATTCTTGTGTGATCCTTAGAATAAAGCACTATGTTTCTTGGAGCATGTGGGGTTACACTGTCTTGTCCAAATGATATTCCTTCCTGGAGTATGTGGAGTTACACTGACTTGTCCAAATGATATTCCTTCCTGGAGTATGTGGAGTTACACTGACTTTTCTGTATGCCAGTTCATGCTGTAGCAGGTGGGGTTACTTAGACTTGTCTGTATGACATTCCTTCCTGGAGCCTGTGGGGTTACACTGACCTGTATGTATGACATTCCTTCCTGGAGTATGTGGAGTTACACAGACCTGTCTGTATGACACTCCTTTATGGAGCATGTGGGATTACACTGACCCATCTGTATGACACTCTTTCCTGGAGCCTGTGGGGTTACACTGACTTGTCTGTATGGCATTCCTGTTGGAGCATTTGGGGTTACACTGACTTGTGTGTATGACAATCCTTCCTGGAGCCTGTGGGGTTACACTGACTTGTCTGTAAGGCATTCCTCTTGGAGCATTTGGGGTTACACTGACTTGTCTGTATGACAATCCTTCCTGGAGCCTTTGGGGTTACACTGACTTGTCTGTATGACATTCCTTCCTGGAGCATGTGGGGTTACACTGACTTGTCTGTATGACATTCCTTTCTGGAGCCTGTGGGGTTACACTGACTTGTCTGTATGACATTCCTTCATTCCTGGAATATGTGGGGTTGAACTGACTTGTCTGTATGACATTCCTTTCTGGAGTATGTGGGGTTACACTGACTTGTCTGTATGACATTCCTTCATTCCTGGAATATGTGGGGTTACACTGACTTGTCTGTATGACATTCCTTCCTGGAGCATGTGGGGTTACACTGACTTGTCTGTTTGACATTCCTTCCTGGAATATGTGGGGTTACACTGACTTGTCTGTATGACATTCCTTCCTGGAATATGTGGGGTTACACTGACTTGTCTGTATGACATTCCTTCCTGGAATATGTGGGGTTACACTGACCTGTCTGTATGACGTTCCTTCCTGGAGTATGTGGGGTTACACTGACCTGTCTGTATGACATTCCTTCCTGGAATATGTGGGGTTACACTGACTTGTCTGTATGACATTCCTTCCTGGAGTATGTGGGGTTACACAGACCTGTCTGTATGACATTCCTTCCTGAAGTATGTGGGGTTACACTGACTTGTATGTATGACATTCCTTCCTGGAGTATGTGGAGTTACACAGACCTGTCTGTATGACACTCCTTCCTGGAATATGTGGGATTACACTGACCTGTCTGTATGACACTCTTTCCTGGAGTATGTGGGGTTACACTGACTTGTCTGTTTGACATTCCTTTCTGGAGCATGTTGGATTACACTGACCTGTCTGTATGACATTCCTTC